>CAUYLG010061871.1:0-44346 GCA_963573385.1 Cacajao melanocephalus
ACATATACACCATGGAATACTATGCAGCCATAAAAAACAATGAGTTCATGTCCTTTGTAGGGACATGGATGAATCTGGAAACCATCATTCTCAGCAAACTGACACAAGAACAGAAAATCAAACACCGCATGTTCTCACTCATAGGCGGGTGTTGAACAATGAGAACACATGGACACAAGGAGGGGAGCATCACACACTGGGGTCTGTTGGGGGGTGCCAAGGGAGGGACAGCGGGGCAGTGGGGAGGTCGGGGAGGGATAACATGGGGAGAAATGCCAGATGTAGGTGACGGGGGGATGGAGGCAGCAAACCACATTGTCATGTGTGTACCTATGCAACAATCCTGCATGATCTGCACATGTACCCCAGAGCCTAAAGTACAATTTAAAGAAAAAGAAAGAAAGAAAAGTACAATAACCAAAATGAGAAGTTTGTTAGAGGGGCACAACAGAATACTTGGACTAGCAGAAGAAAGAAAGGACAAATTTCATGATAGATTGATAGAGATTATACAATCCAAGGAACAGAAAGAAAATACAATAAAGTAAGCTGAGCCTCAGAGAAATATAGGACATTTGTAAGTACACTAACATATGTGTAATGGAAGTACTAGAAGAAGAAAAGAAAGAGAAAGGAGCAGAAAAAGTGTCCAAAGAAAAAATGGTTGATAACCCCCAAAGTGTGCTGAAAAATAATTTGCACATCCAAGAAGTTCAATGAACCTTAAGTAGGACAAATGCAGAGATGCACTCCCAGACACATCATAGTAAAAATGCTGAAGTCAAAGCTAAAGAGAAAAGCTTGTAAGTAGCAAGAGAAAAGCTCTTCATCACAGGCAAGAAAACCCCGGAAAGACGAGCATCTGACTTATTAGTAGAAACGATGAAGGTTAGAAGGCAAAATAATGACATATTTAACATAAAGAAAAAACTGCCAGCTACAAATATTACATCAGCAAAATTATATTTCAAAAATCGAGGTGAAATAAAGAAATTTCTGATAAACAAATAATGAGAGACTTTATTGCCAGCAGACCTGCCTTACAAGAAATAAATGGGGTTCCTAGGGCTGAAAGCAACTGAACTGAGATGAAATTTTAAATCCACATGAAAGAGCAAAATGCAACAGTAAAGGTAATTATGTAATTATAAAAGATAGTATAAATGCATCCTTTTTTAAACTGATTTAAAAAGTCATCGTATAAGATAATATGTATATAACTGTATTATTGTACCTATAACATATAGAAATGACAGTAACCACACAAAGGAGGTGGATGGGAACAGAGTTGTGCTGGAGCAAGAAATTATACCGTTATGCCTGTAATCTCAGTGCTTTGAGAGGCCAAGGCGGGTTGACCACTTGAGGCCAGGAGTTGGAGACTAGCCTGAGCAACATAGTGAGAGCCTGTCTCTACAAAATATTTTAAAAATTAGCCAGGCATGATGGTGCATACCTGTAGTTCTAGCTTCTCAGGAGGCTGAGGTGGGAGGATCACCTGAGCTTAGAAGTTCGAGGTTATAGTGAGCTATGATAGCACCACTGTACTCCAGCCTGAATGACGGTGCAAGATCCTGTCTTTAAAGTTAGAGAAAAAAAAGAGAATTATACCAGATGATAACTCAAACCCACAGGAACAAAGAGAAAAGGAAATAATAAATAAGAAGGTAAATAAAGCAACCTCTATAAAAATATGCTTGCTTTTCCTCTCTTTTGTCAGCCCTTTTAAGTAACATAAAATTATATAAAGTAATAGTTTTAACAATGTATTGTTGAGTTTGTAACATATATAGATATAATATGTATAACAATAATAGCACAAAAGCAGGGAAGGAGGAATAAAACTATCTAGAAGTAACATTTCTACGTCTCACTGGAATTAAGTTGGAATAAAGCTCAAGTAAATTCTGATAGCATGTATACGGTGATGCCTAGGGATTACAGCCAAGATAAATGAGAGAATACAACAGCAATAGAGAAAAGCAATGAAACCAGAAGTTGGTTCTTCAGAAAGATCAACAAAATTGACAAACTTTAACTAGATTGACAAGGAAAAATAAAAATTACTAAAATCAGAAATGAAAGAAGGGACATTACTACTGATCTTACAGAAATAAAAAGAAAATTAAAAAAATACTACAGACAATTATAAGCCAACTGATTAAATGAAATGAACAACCTATAAAAACATAAACTACTTAAAGTTACCTAAGAAGAAATTTTTTAAATTTTGCAGTAGAGCCACATAATGGAATACTATTCAGCAATAAAAAGAAAGGAAGTATTGTTAAATGCTATAGTGTGGATTAACCTTGAAAATGTTATGCAACACAAAAGAAGCCACTCACAAGGACCACATCTAGTATGATTTCATGTATAGAAAATGTGCAGAATAGGCAAATCTATAGAAATACAAAGTAGGGGCCAGGCCTGGGGGCTCACACTTGTAATCCCAGCACTTTGGGGGGCCGAAGTAGGTAAATCACCTGAGGTCAGGAGTTCGAGACCAGCCTGGCCAACATGGGGAAAACCTGTCTCTACTAAGAATACAAAAATTAGCTGGGTGTGGTGGTGGGTGCCTGTAATCCCAGCTACTCAGGAGGCTGAGGCAGGAGAATTGCTTGAACCTGGGAGGTGGAGGTTGCAGTGAGTCTATATCATGCCATTGCACTGCAGCTTGGGCAACAAAAGCGAAACTCTGAAGGGAAGGGGGAGGGAGAGAGGGAGGAAGGGAGGGAAGGAAAGAGGGAAGGAAGGAGAGAGGGAAGGAAGGAAGGAAGGAAAAGTAGATTATTGATTGCCCAGGGCTGCAAGTGAGGCAATGGGAGACTTGGGGAGGGAAGGCTAATAGGTACGAGGTTTCTTTTGGGGCTAATTAAAATATTCTAAAATTGACTATCATGATGGCTGTACAATGTTGTGAATATTCTAAAAGCTGTTAAATTATATATATTTAAATAGAGTGTATGGCATGTGACTATCTCAATAAAGCTGTTTTTTCAATATGACTTGGATGGATAGCATCTGAATTTATGGAGGCTGTTGCAATGGTCCCTATGAGAGACTGAAGACTTGAACTGGAGAGATGAATAAGAATGGAAATCAAGATGAGGAAACAGATGCTGATTTTGCTGGGGAGGGTATAGAAAATGAACAGCTAAAGAATAGTGATTGCAGAACAAGAAATCCAACTCTTGCAGAATTTTAAAAGTCAATTAATTACAAGTAGCTTGGAGATTGTTTCCAAAAAACGTCTTGTTCAAAGTACAACAAAATGCCTCTTAAGTATCTACACATACAAATACAAAAAAGCCATGCATTTAAAATAATTCACTAAATGGCTATCAACACTGGGAGGGTACTGGGAAAGGAGCGCAGGGTCCATTATGAAGAAAGAAAAAGATGGCCCTGGTGAGAAAAACAGAAAAAGTCATCAAATGAGGCAGTGTCTTCGTTAATCTATTAATTCATTCACCAAATATTGATTGAGCATCTATCATGAGCCACATCCTAGATACAGCAGTACTTAAGAACCGCCTTCATGGAGCTTCCAGTTCAGTAGGGGAAGACAGATTATGAACCGGTGCACAAGGCTGTATAAATAGCATGGTCCAGTGATGAGTGCTGGGGAGAAAAATGAATCTGGTTAAGAAATAAATTAGACAGACACGTGAAGCAGACTGCTGTGAAGGCGCAGCATGGGAAGAGTTGAGACTTGAACAGGAAGATATGAGCCTGGTGACTATGTGTTGGGGAAGCATCTCAGGCAGAGGGGCTGCTGGAGCAATGAATGGAGTTGAGAGGGTGAGGAAGAGCAAGGAGATCAGCGGGAAGGCCAGCGGAGCACAGGAAGCCAGGCAGAGGGCAACAAGATAAGGTCAGCAGGGCCAGATCGCCCATGAGGGTCTTCGGCCATGGTAACAGGGTACAGTAAGAGTATCAAGTATATTTTAAATGTGATGGGAAGGTTTTAAACAAGGAGTGACATAATCTGATTTGCATTATAAAAAGAGGAGTGAAAGCTGGATGGGGAGGACAAAGAAAGGTTGGTTCATGGGACCAAAAAGCCCTTAGAAAGAATAAGTTCTAGTGTTCGACAGCACAGCAGAGTGACTATAGTTAGTAATAATTTATTGTCTATTTAAAAATAGCTAGAAGAGGATATTTGAAATGTTTCCAACACAAAGAAATAATAAATGTTTGAGATGATGGATATCTTCATACCCTGATTTGATCCATACGCATTGTTGCATGTATCAAAATATGTACCCCATAAACATGAACAATTATTACGTATTCGGTTTTGAAAGATGAGTGGAAGAGGAGGGGATGTTAGGTAAGTGGGGAAGCGGGTGTTATGGGTCAAATTGTGTGCCCCAGTAATCACATGCTAAAGCCTTAGCTCCCAGTAACTATGGGTGTGACCTTAGTTGAAAACAGGGTCTTTGCAGATGTAATCAAGTTAAAATGAAGTCCTTAGGGTGGGTCTTAATCCAATGTGACTGCTGTCCTTGTAAACAGAGGGAAATGTGTACACAGACACACAGGGAGAATGTCCCACGACATTTTGTTTGTCAATTATTGAGTATTTGCTACATGTGAACCTTATGCTACCCATTTCATAGCATTCTCTAATTTATCCCTCATCACTACCATTCAAGTAGGGTTGTATTGCCACCATTTTACAATGAGGAAATTGAGGCCCAAAGAAGCTAAGAAACCTGTCCAAGGCTGCACAATAGCAGCACTGCACTTCAAACCCAGGGCTATGTGACAGAAAGCCTTGGATCTTCCCATCACACCATGTGATGTGATCTTCTTTCTTGCTACCCAAAGTGTGGTCCATGGACCAGCAGCTCCAGCAGCACCTAGTAGCTTGTTCAAAATGCAGATGCTCAGGCCCCATTCAGACCTATGGAACCAGTATCTGCATTTTGACAAGATGCACAGGTGATCAAGTGCACAGCAGCATATGGAAAGCACTGCTCTACTTAATTTTTAAAAGGTCTTTGATAAGTCTCCACTAAAAAGTTCAACTGCCTCATTTCATAGATAAGGAAACTGAGCACTGGAGAGGACTAGCAAGTTGCCCAGTGTTCCTGAATCAATGCTCCTAACATCTTGGACCATCATGAAGAACCACACCCAATGTTCTGCCCTGACCAGAAAAGGCAGCCAACTCATGATGGGAGCTGTCAATCAAAAGCAGCACTGAAATTAAAGAACTAACACTGTTACATCTGTCACAACAAGGATAGTAGAGGCTCACCTGCGGTGTCCCAGTCCCTCACCCATCCCTAGTCCAGGCTCCATTGTAAGAGGGATATTGACACCTCGCCTGTGATGCCCTGCCGCCCAGGCTGGGATGTTCTCACTTCCTTCTTTGCATCTTCAGTGCCTGCGGGCCTGCCTCATACACAGTAGGTGCTCAATCCACCTTTGCTAACATCGCTGATGATAGTGGATGGGAGAGATCTGCACAAGGAACAAGGTCTCAGCAAGAAGGGCTAAACTGAAGGCAAAACCTGCACATTTGCCTGGGGCAGCCCCACCGGTCTTCAATATCGGATTCCCTTTTCTTTAAAATGTATTACAAAGTATTAACCTGCTTCAGCAGTTCTTGTGGAGCGTTAGCAAATGTGCCAGCACTTTACTTTCTTGCATTGACTTCATCTCTTCAATACCATTATTACTGCTCAAACTGCCAAGGCTCTTTGGCTCTGAGTTCTAATGGACATTGGGCAGCTGAGCCTCGGAAGATCAGCAAAAATGGTTTCTGGAGCACAACTGGGCACTAGCGTTCAGATTTCCCCATCCCCTGACCCCCACACTCTGCTTCTACCTGCTGTGTGTTCCTACCAGCTGCCTTCTTGTGAATTCCATTCATCATCCAGCAGTGAACTACCCAGGACAAGCTTCTACCCTGGTGATGTCTCTGTGAAGTGACAGCCAGACTAAGGTGACCAAGAGATGGTGAAGCCAAGATCAAAACCCTATAGAGCCTCAGGCCCAGCCCTGCCTCCTCTTTGACAGTCAAGAATGAGCCCAGAGTTCTGCCTCTGGTTATAGGCACATGCCTGACAGCCTGTCTCTACTCCTGAAAAGGAGGGAGCATGAATGAGGGGGACCTCTGCCCTGGGCCTATGCACAGGTCCCCATTCCTTTATGCTGCTCATGGTGGGCTGTCTTTAGGGTGCTCCTGGATTCTGAGTCCAGCTCAGAATGGCCAATGACCATGATACAGGGGGCTGCCACCTCTCTCCTCATCCACACATACCCATGTCTCACTATCAGTCATATTTGGGGGGACAGAGAGGAAAGAACAAATATGTGGTCATTCACCTTAAGCTGCTAATTAGACACACCTTGAAAAACATAACAAGATACGGCCATGTGTACAAACTGATATGTAGTTAGCTCTGTTGCATGGAAAATAGCTCTCCTGGTCTAGATCTCTGTCCACTCATTTTTTGACCTAACCCAGGAAACTTGACTCAGCTGCAGGGTCATTCAGTGAGCTTCTTTTCCTGTGATGCTTATGACACATGCATAGACATGGCCTATGACATCTGGGCATTTGGGACCTAAAATAGAAACGTAAATAAAGTCCAGAGGGATAAAAACCACTAGCCCAAGGCCAAGTAGCCAGTGAGGTTTGACACCACTGATGATCAGTGGGTGTGTTGGGGGTGGAAGACAATGAGAACCAGTCTCTAAACTGTCAGCAAGAGAGATCATGGGAGTTTCCTGAACAACCCAACATGGGTGAAGGAAGTTGTGAGTTCTTCTTTGCCACAGACTTCGTGGGCTCTCTGAGTGCTCCTTAGAGTCCCAGGAGTCCAGCGTCTCTTGCTTACAGCAGCAACCTTCATAGCAGGCTCTGGAGTGACTCCCCTCCTTCTCTACCTCACTCTCTGCTTCCTCTCTCCTGCTTCCTGGGGTCACTTTCCCATAGACAAGCTCCAGTTACATCCTTGTCTCAGGTTCTGTGTTTCAGAAAGCTCACACTAAGACAAATGCCTATCGTATGAGGCAGTTGTAAGGATTCATGGAAATAGATCATGTAAAGTTCTTGGAAAAGAAAAAGAGTACCCAAGTGACCAAGAAGCAAAAGCAGCCTGGCACCCATCCTCTGGTCTGATGCTCACAGCTGGCTTCTGGGTTGTTAGAAGCTTCTTTGACACTCACACCCAGGCCACACTGTTCTCCTGTTGGACATAAAGAACCTCACAGAACACCAACATCAAACAAGGTCACTCTGATGCCATGACACAGTGCGACAAAAGCAAGGTCACTGTGTGTTAGGCTGTTCTTGCATTGCTATAAAGGAATATCTGAGACTGGGTAATTTATCGAGGAAAGAGGCTTTATTTTGGCTCATGTTTCCACAGCCTGTACAGAAAGTGTGCTGCTGGCATCTGCTTCTGGTAAGGGCCTCAGGGAGTTTACAATCATGGTAAAAGATAAAGAGGGAGCCAGTGCATCTCTTGGAGAGTGCGAGCAAAAGGAGATGCCACACATTTTTAAACAACCAGATCTCACGTGTACTGAGAGTGAGAATCACTCATTATTGGGATGCCAGCACCAAAATATTCATGAGGGATCCACCTACGTGACCCAAACACCTCCCACCAGCCCCACCTCCAACATTTCAACAATATTTGGAGGGGACAAACATCCAAACAATATCACTGTGCAACCCACAAAATGTATATCTCTTTCTCTCTCTCTCTTGGCTAAGATGAGTGATTTCTGTTTTTTTACCAATTACATCTTTAGCTTCACTTTAATCTGTCCTTTCTATAGATAAGATTTATTATAGAATTGCCCCACTTCCTGATAACATTCAAGCCACAGCAAAGCCCCATATCCTTGACCCTCCCTTGAATTACCCAACCAAAACCTCCATCCTGTTGTGAGTTTTTTCTCACCCTCCCCCTGAGAGCCCCTGCTGGCAGAGATGTGCTGGACAGCACAGAGGAGTCACCAGGAGGAAGCCAGGTGAGGAGACAGGGCTCTCTCATCCCAGACGATTAGTTAAGCACCTGCTCAGCTATTTAGCAAGCATACATCAGCCACCTACTGTGTGTAAGGGTGCTGAGCAGCTTGGGGTTAAAGCTGAGGTGCAGACAAACCAATCCAAAGGCAGGATACCCACCTTGGAGGGCTTTATAATCTAATCAGGGAAGAGAACATACACTTACAGGAAACAGCTCAGGTCAGTTTTGAGTTCCTGCCCTGAGCCCTTGGCTGTTGCTGTTGTATCTTTTTACCAGGCTCTGCAAAGTCACAGAGTGTTTGCAGCTCCATGAGACTTAATGAAATATTTGAATTTACGTTTGTCTTGTTAAAAAAAAAAAAAGGCACTACACACTGCTAATAAATATGTCCTAGAAATATATTCTGGGTAATTTTATGTGGTATAAAACACCTCTGACAATCAAGTTTAACATTATCAGTGATGTCATGACAGTAGTTTATACCCTTGATGCAATGTGGCAAGAATGACATTTCCCTTCAGTGGGCTTCCTCTCAAAAACCCATAATGCAAGTCAAACTATAAAGGAAGCACCAAACAAACCTAAATTGAGGCACATTTTACAAAATACTTTGTCAATATTCCTAAAAGCTGTCAAGGTCGTGAAAAAGAAGGAAAGTCACAGCCAAGAAGAGTCTAAGGAGACATGATGACTAAATGTCATGCAGCATCCCAAATGGGATCCTGGGACAGAAAAAGCACATTATGTTAAAAGTAAGGAAATTGGAATAAAATGGGAGCTTTAGTTAATAATAATGTATCAGCATTGGATCATTAATTATGACAAATCTACCAAAGTAATGTAAAATGCTAACAATAAAGGAAACTTCGTGTTGCATATACAGGAAACAGGAACTCTCTGCACTCTTTGCAACTTTTCTGTAAATCTAAAACTATAATAAAATTAAAAGTTTATCTGGCTCACACCTGTAATCCCAGCACTTTGGGAGGCTGAGGAAGGTGAATCACTGAGGCCAGGAGTTTGAGAACAGCCTGGGCAACATGATGAAACCCCATCTCTACAAAAAATACAAAAATTAGCCAGGTGTGGTGGCATACACCCGTAGTCCCAGCTACCTGGGAGGCTAAGGCAGGAGGATCACTTGAGCCTGGGAGGTGGAGGGTGTGGTGAGCTAAGACCATACCATTGCACTCCAGCATGGGTGACAGAGTAAGGCCCAGTCTCAAAAAGAAAACAAAGTTTACTATAATGAAGCAGACAAACTAGCAAACCTTTGAGTACTGTGTGTCCTATGTGCTATTTCCCTGAAGGCAAATTCTGATCAGCTTAGTCCTTCCTACTACGTGTATAGCCATATAGCTTTGGAGTGTGTGCGTAGTGCAGGTGAATGTGTGTGCATACGTGTTTAAAGGGCCAATTACTGTACTTTGATTTGTTTTTAAGTCAGCCAAGCTATAGTGATGGTTTTATGGGTGTACACAATGTCAAAATGTATCAAATTGTGTACCTTAAACATATGTAGTTTATTATTTGCTTATTACATCTCAGTAAAGTTAAAAAAAAAAAGAAACACTCTAAATTTTGATGCCAGAGCAAGTACACAGGAGGACCCAAACTCAATTGCTTATGAAAAGACTTTGACCTCAGACTTTTTATTTAAAGGAAAAAAAACCAAAAACCTTAAAATTTGTATTAGTCAGCTAGAGCTGCCATATAAAATACCACAGAATGAGTGAACTGAACAGCAGAAATTAATTTTCTCATAGTTCTGGAGGCTAGAAGTCTATCATCAAAGTGCCTGCAAATTTGTTTCCTGGTAAGGCTGCCCTTCCTGGCTTGTAGTCAGCCACCTTCTCTTGGTCACCATGTGACCTTTCATCTATGTGCACTTGGAGGAGAGATCCCTGACTTCTATTCTTCCAATAAGAAGACCAGACCTACTGGAGTAGGGCTCCATGCTCATAACCTCATTTAGCCTTAATTGCCTCCTTAAATGCCCTATCTCCAACAATAGTCACATTAGTGATTAGGGCTTCAACATAGGAATCTGAGGAAGACTCAATTCAGTCCATAACATCCATTCCCTGCCCCCTCAATCCATGTCCTCCCCACATGCAAAATATGTTCACCCAATCTTGACAGTCCCAAGAGTCTTAACCCAATCCAGTATCAACTCTAAAGCCCAAAATCTCATCTAAATATTAACTAAATCAGGTATGGGTGAGACTTGAGGTATGATTCATCCTGAGGCAAAATTCCTCTCTAGTTTTGAACCTGAGAAACTAGACAAGTCATGTGTTTCCAAAATACAGTGGTGGGACAAGCACAGAATAGACACTTCTTTCCAAAAGGGAGAAAGTGGGAAGGAGAAAGGGGTGACAGGTTCCCAAGCAAGTCCAAAGCTTAGCAAGCCAAATTCCACTAGATTATGATTGGAAACTCTGCCTTCTGGCCCACTGGGGCAGCAGCATTACTGACATGTTGCCCCCAGAACTCTTTATAAAGGTCCTGTCCTTGAGGCTCTGGGTGCATGCAGCCTGGCCTACAAAAACAAAGAAGGGTTCCCACTCTGTGAAACTAAGGGGAAAACAGCCTTGCCTCCTCAGCCTGTGGTGGGAGTGGCAGACTGATGATCTCTGAATCCGTTTCAGGGTTATTCTGCTCTTTTCATGAAGGATAAAGACAAATTGCTCATTGTCCCAGACTGTAGAATCCCAGAAGTCTAAAAGCCATCCTTTGTTTTGTCCCATCTCTAATCTCCTTGGTCCAAACTGGCATTGTCTCTTCTTGTATATCCATTTCTATTCCCGGTTTCTGCTGAGATGGCTGATTGACTCCTTGGGTAATCACCTGATGGAGTGATTGTCCAGCCACATCCTTGGTGTTCGCTCCAGAACATGGTTTCTCATTTTTTGCAATATGGACAGGCTGAGAATTTTCCAGATCTTCCAGTTACAGTTGCTTTTTACTTAAAAATTTCTTGAATTAATTTCTCTCCTATGTTACTGTAAGTAGTACACAGAATCCAGAATGCACCTTCAATATTTTGTTTAGAAATCTCCTCAGCGAAATATTCAATATTGTCACTCACAAGTGGTACCTTCTAGAACACAATTCAGGCAAGACTTTTTTTTTTGCCACTTTTTAACAAAGATGACCTTTCATCCAGTTTCCAATAATGTGCTCCTTCTTTGCCTCTGAGACCTCACTAGAATCACCGTTAACATTCATATTTCTACCAATAGTTCCTTCAAGGCAATCTAGGCTTTTTATAGCAGGTACCTCAAATCTCTTCCAACTTCTGCCCATCACCTATCACCCAGTTCCAAAGCCAATGTACATATTTAGGTACTTGTTACAGCAGCATCTTACTTCTTGCTACCAAAATCTGTATTAGGGTTCTCCAGAAAAATAAGCCCCAACAGAATCGGGGTGGGGAGTGATTTATTATAAAGTCTTAGCATCACTTCTTGGCCTTTCGCCTGGGATTAAGTGAGTATTTATTTGTATTGGTCTGTTCTCATGCTGCTAATAAAGACATACCTGAGGGTGGGTAATTTATAAAGGAAAGAGGTTTAATTGACTCACAGTTCCACATGTGCTGGAGACGCGTCACAATCATGGTGGAAGGCAAAGGAGGAACAAAGTCACTTCTTACATGGTGGCAGGCAAGGAAGCTTATGTAGGAATGTCCCTTTATAAAACCATCAGATCTCATGAGACTTACCCACTATCATCAGAATAGCATGAGAAAGACCTGTCCTCCATGATTCAATTACCTCCCACCAGGTCCCTCTCACAACACGTGGGAATTATGGAAGCTATAATTCAATATGAGATTTGGATGGGGACACAGCCAAACCATATAACTCTTCTTATCAGTTTAATATTTGATGTGTCCTCTATTCAAGGAAAATATATTAAATAATTTTTGGAGCAGGGAGCTTATTCTGACCACTCTATCCATTGACCTGGTATTGCAGTACCTCCAGGAATGATGCAACTTCCTCTTCCTTCAAGGGATTAAAAAAAGAATTGGCTTACATAACTATAGAGGATAGAAAGTCCCAAGATCTGCAGGGTGAGTCAACAAGCTAGAGACCCAGAAGGGCTGATGATGTAGGCGCAGCCTGAGTTCAAAGACCTGAGAACCAGGAGAGCCAATGGTGTAGTTCCTAAAGGGCAGCAAGGCTCAAAATCCAAGAAGAGTCAATGTTTCAGTCTGAATCTGAAGACAGGCAAAATTCCCTCTCACAAAGGGATGGGTCAGTCTTTTCATTCTATTCAGGCCACCAACTGATTGGATGAGGCCCATCCACATTAAGGAGGGCAGTCTGTTTTACTCAGTCTACCCATTTAAATATTAACCTTGGGCCAGGTTCACTGGCTTGTGTGTGATGATCCCAGCGTTTTGGGAGGCCAAAGTGGGCAGATCACCTGAGTTCAGAAGTTTGAGATCAGGTTGGCCAACATGATGAAACCCCATCTCTACTAAAAATTTTAAAAACAATTAGCCAGATGCAGTGGCAAGTACCTATAATTCCAGCTACTCGGGAGGATGAGGCAGGAGAATTGCTTGAAACCCAGAGGCAGAGATTGCAGTGAGCCAAGATCACACCACTGCACTGCAGCCTGGGCTTCAAGAATGAGACTCTGTCTCCAAAAAATAATAAATAAATAAATAAAGTCAATCTTATCAAAAAAATACCCTCACAGAAAAACCCAGAATAATGTTTGACTAAATATCTGTGCACTCCATGACACAATCAAATTGACACACAAAAGTAACCATCACATTTCATGAATCTTTCTCAAGAGGACGTCAAATTAGCCAGCTAAGGGGCTGAGCCTCAAACTTCAAATCATAGGCATGCACAAATCTGCCATAATCTTAATAAGTTCAGTCATTGGATGATCCAAAGTTAGAAGAATTTTTATTGCTTGTGTCACTGAGAATCAAGAATTGGTGATAAAGAAGGACAGGATGAAGGGAACCATGTCTGTGTTTTTCAAAGCACTGACTCCATGTCGATACCCTAACCAGTGTCTGCCTTTGCCCTGAATGTTCTGAAGGGTCATTTCTCCATGACAAGTTTCTTAGGGTTGGGAGATTGTTGGCAGTTGTCCTTTTGTTGGCTCTGCCTGTGGCTCCCAGATTCTCACTGTTTAAAGGCTTTATTTAAAATCCCTTACCCTTAGCTGCTGTCATCCAGCTATAGGACTTCTTCTTGCCTCAACTGTCACTATCTACAGACTTCCTGCACATTTACTGAGGGCCCAGAAATTCAGTTTAACATTTTACTACTAATAAAAATAATAATGCCATGTATAATAATAACAATGTAAATGATACAGGTATTGAGTACCAACCACACTGCTAAGTAGTATATATGATCATATATGATATATGTCATTGTATCATATATAAAAGCCCATTACATAGATACTATTATTGTCTTCATTTTACAGATGGTGAAATGGAAGCTTCCTGCCATTATGCTGACACCCATTGTGTTCTATCAGCGATTTTAAAATCATGTCGGTCTGTTGTGCTCTAATATCCTCACCTCTACTACATTTCAACAATGCCTTTCTCATTCTTATTCTGGGACCTGTGATCTCTTACAGTTTCTCCAACTCCCACCCATGTGTACATTTATTCAGTTGCTCATTTAACCTTGTCTGCAGTAAATAGCTGTTGAACACTTACAGAGTTTCAGGCTGAGATAGGAGAAGGTGAGGGACAAAAAAGACAGAGTCTTAAGATTCTTCTCTCCACCTATCACAATAGCCATCCAGTCACCTTTGCTGCTCTCTCATTTCCACTAACCCTTCTGATCAGCCTTGCCAACTTCTGTGACTCCTCGACTTGGTTTCTTTCAGTGTGATTGCTGGTTTACTTCCATAGAATCACTGGAGTAGAGGTAAAAAGTGGTACATGGACCCTATTCTAGAAAATTGACTTTGAAATTCAAGGCCAACCAGTCCCTATGTATGAATGAAATTTGTAATCTCTTTTTGTGATATTTTAGTAAAGTTTTCAAAGCTAATATATTTATATTAAAATTTTAAGTGATATTAAGTTGTATTCATCAGGGTTCTCCAGAGAGATAGAAACAATGGAATGGATGGATGAATAGAGGATTGATTGATAAATGCATAGATAAATACATACCTACATAGATGAAGGGGCATTTATTAGGGTAATTAGCTTATATGATTATGGTGGCTGAGAAATCCTTCAACAGGCTGTCTGCAAGCTGGAAACCCAGGGATGCCAGTAGTGTGGCTCAGTCCAAGTCCAAAGGACTCAGAACCAGGGAAGTTGATGGTATAACTCTTAGTCTGAGGCCAAAGGCCTAAGGATCTGAAGGGGGAGGACTGCTGGTACAAGTTCCAGAGTCCAAAGGCTGGCGTATCTGGAGTTCTGATGTCTGAGGCTAAGAGAAGAGGGGTATCCCAGAGAAGAGTAAATCTGCCTTTCTTTTGACTTTTTGGTGTATCCATTACCCTATTCAACTGGATTGTGCCAACCCACATTAAGAGGGATCTTCCCCACTCAGTCCACCGACTAATGCGTCAATCTCCTCTGGAAACACTCTCACCAACTAATGCACCAATCTCCTCTGGAAAATAATGCTTTACCAGCTATCTAGATATTCCTGAATTCAATTGACACCTAAAGTTATCTATCATACAAGTAGGTAAAATAAGATGAGAGTCTGCCTTTATTCCCACTGAAATCTCAACAACCTCCTTGGAGTTAAGGGTCTGAGATTCCATTTTTTTCTTCTATGCATTTATAAGCAAATAGGGTCTCCTTTACACAAATGGAATCACTTGGAATCAACTAAGCACAAGAAAACTTTCCCATTGTGTTGTTTCTGTATTTCCCTTCTGCCTTTTAATGAATTTCAAAGATCTTAGATCTTTTCCTCTAATTACTTGAAAATTATGTATTTTATTTTTATTTATCTGATGTTACCCTTAAATTTTGACAATGATATTGAAGCATTTTTTTCTATCAGTGTTGAGAATTAATCAGCATTCATAACATTCATACCCCAACAGGGTAATATTGTTACTAAAATTTGTCCCATTCCTTCTCTTTAAAATATTTAATTATGGAGGCTTCCAATGCAGATGAGAGTAGATCAATGATTATAATGAATCCCTCCGTACTCCTCACCAGCTTAAACATGAGGAATGTGTACCAACTCATGGCCAAGGTTGTATCCCCATCCATTTGCTCCTCCTACATTATTTTGAAGCATGACCCAGATATCATGTCATTTCATCTATAAATCTTTTAATATCTATCTCAAAAAGATATAAGGGCTCCTGTTACATATATAAATACAGTATCAGACCTAAGAATCAATTAATAATAACTAGTAAATACTCAGAATTCAAATTATGTCATACATGTCATAATTTTTTTTCCTATAGCTTGTTTGAATTAGGATTCAAATAAAGTCTACATATTGCAATTGGTTGATAGGTCTTTAACATCTCTTAATGTATAGATTTCCCGTCCATGTCTTTTTTTTTCTTATAATTCATTTGTTAAAAAACACAAATTGTTTGTTCTACAGTTACATAGATCATCCATGAGTGATTATGAAGCAGCTAGTCACTAGTCCATCAAGATGTCTTATTTAAGGAGAACAAGTTGGTGATCTTAGTGTTATTAATACAGCCCTGAAGTAAGAGCCATACTCTAGGTATAATTTCAGTCTAGAAACCCCAAAGTTTTATGGGACCAGAGTGAGGAAGGGGATGCTTCCCAAGTGGGTTGTTGGTTTCTCGAAGTTAGTAGTCAAGGAATTTATTTGGAGGTGATAAGAATGTTGATGAGAAGCCAGGCACAGTGGCTCATGCCTGTAATCCCAGCATTTTGGGAGGCTGAGGTGGGTAGATCACCTGAGGTTAGGAGTTCGAGACCAGCTTGACCAATATGATGAAACCCCATCTCTACTGAAAATACAAAATTACCTGGGTGTCATGCCTGTAATCCCAGTTACTTAGAAGGCTGATGCAGGAGAATCGCTTGAACCCAGGAGGCAGAGGTTTCTGTGAGCTGAGATAATGCCATTGCACTCCATCCTGGGCAACAGGAATGAATCTGTCTCAAAAAATAAAAATAAAAAAATAAAGAATGTTGATGAGAAATGATTTGACCTACATGTGCTATGTGTGATCAATGATTGTATGGTGCTATTGTCCTAGAGGATGTCCATATGCTAAAACTTGGAGCTTGTACAGCTTAGCTTAATGAATACAAGGTCATCATAAACTTCACATATTTGCTTATATTTTTTAAATCTAGATTTTGTTGATTGCATCCCATGGGTGTCATTTGATAAGTGCCTCTGTCCTCTGTATTAGTAGTTAGATCTATAAGCTTGATCAGGCTAGATATTTTTGTCAAGAATACTTGAGAGATGCTAGCGGGTGCCTCCATTAGGAGGCACATGATGTTTGGCTGTCTTTCCTTTTGTGAGACTAATGGCCTATCATGCTCAATGCCTAGATCTAAAATTGTGATATTCAAAATACACTGTTTCTTCAAGTAATAGCTGGAATTCTTCAATAAATGTAAACTCCTCAACTTCTATTGTTTTACCTAGCAATACGGTTAAAAACAAGACAGAATAAATACTTAATTATTTCCTGTTTTTTGTTTCTTGTTTTGAGAAGGAGTCTCGGTCTGTTGCCCAGGCTGGAGTGCAGTGGCACGATCTTGGCTCACTACAACCTCTGCCTCCCAGGTTCAAGCGATTCTCCTGCCTCAGCCTCCTGAGTAGCTGGGACTATAGGCACATGCCACCATGCCCGGCTAATTTTTTGTATTTTTAGTAGATATGGGGTTTCACCATGTTAGCCAGGATGGGCTCGATCTCCTGACCTCATGATATGCCTACCTTGGCCTCCCAAAGTGCTGGGATTACAAGCGTGAGCCACCGTACCCAGCCTCTTTCCTGTTATTTACCAGTTTTCAAAAGAATGGCTTAGTTCCCTGGCATCCTCCAATGGTGACTAATTACAATTATTTTTGTTGCCCTTGCTATTTTATTATACACTTATGCATTTAAACATTATTGACAGTTTCAATCTTCTACAGTCATCATCCTCAGCAGTGCTCAGATTGTCCAGTCTTTAGACAGCTGGAACCTTTTGGTTTGCTCCTGAGTACTGGCTAGGTTAAGACAAGACATCATAATGTCATGTTTTGAGGTGAGTCTGATAAAAATACAAGTTGAAAATCCTCATGGAATGGTTTTACCCTGTCAAAAGACTTTATTTGCACAAACCTTGGAGAATGGAAAGCTTTTTAACCTGGCAAGAAGACTACATGAGTAAAAAGTAGATCACACTCCTCTGAGGAGGGCATCCTTGATTAACATTACACTATATATAAAGTTATATAATTATATTTTATATTTATATGAAGTATATAAATATACTTCACGCCTTCTTTCAGGCACAGACACTTCCAATTATTCAAACAGAAGCAGCTGGCAGTGAACCTGACAGCCAAGTACCTTCCCATATCCATTCTTTGTACCCAACCACTGAAAATCTCTGGTATGAGATTGTATTTATTTTCCCTAAATAGTCTTTCTTATTGATGTATAATTTATAAAGGCACAGGTTTAATTGTATAGGCTGATGGATTTTGACGAGTTCACAACCTATGTATCTATCACCAACAGAACATTTCAATTCACAAGAACATTTCATATGCCTCTTTCTGGTTAATCCCACCCATCCCCTCAGACAACCATTGATTTGTTTTCTACCACATAGATAAGATTTGTTTACCTTGGACATCACATAAATAAAATCATACAGAATAAACTCTTCAGTATCTGCCTTTTTCTCATAGCATAATGTGTTTAAGATTTATCCATGTTGTTGTATTAATGGTTCATTCATTTTTAATGCTGAGTAGCAGCACATCACAATTTAATTCTTTCACCAACTGATAAACATTTGAGTTGTTTTCAGTTTTTGCCTGTAATAAATAAAGCAGCTATAAACATTCAAGTACAAGTTGTTTTATAGACGTATGTTTTCATTTCTCTCGGGTTGGGATTGAGTTGTATTTTAAATACAAAGGGACTTCAAAAAGTCTACAGAAAAATGGTAATTAAAAGATTTTTAAAATAATAAACTTTATTTCTCAACATAAACTTCATCAAATTCAAGACACTTTTCTAAGTGATGATACCAGCCATTTAGTCCATCCCTAAAGAACTGAAGGTCCTGGGAATTTAACCATGTCAATGCAGCCTTTTTGACATTATTAACTGAAGAAAAATGGGTGCTTTTAAGGATGTTTTGATTAGAAAAGAAAAAGAAGTCAGAGGAACCAAATCAGGACTGTAAAGTGGATGCCTAGTGATATCCCATTGAAACTCTCACAAAAATTGCCCTTGTTTGATAAGAGGAATGAGCAGGAGCATTGCTGTAGTGGAGAAGGACTCTCTAGAGAAGATTTTCCAGGTGTTGTTCTGCTAAAGCTTTGGCTAACTTTCTCAAAATACTATTACAATAAGCAGATATTGTCATTCTTTGGCCCTCCAGGAAGTCAACAAGCAAAGTATTTGAGCTGCCCAAAAAACTCCAGACATATCTTTCATTCTTGACCTGTCAAGATCACTTTGCTTTGACTGGACCACTTCCACCCTTAGTAGCCATTGCTTTGATTGTGCTTTGTTTTAAGGATTGTACTGGTAGAGCCATGTTTCATCTCTTGTTACAATTCTTTTAAAAAAATGCTTTAGGACCTTGATCCTGCTTGTTTTAAATTCCCACTGAACGTTTTGCTCTTGTCTGCAGCTGATCTGGGAACAACGGTTTTGGCACTCATCAAATGGAAAGTTTGCTCAACTTTAACTTCAGTCAGAATTGTGTGCATTGAGCCAATAGAGTTGTTGGTGGTCTTGGCTATTGTTTGTACTGTTAATCAGCAATCCTCTGCAATCAGGACACAAACAAGATAATTTTTCCTTGACAAATTGATGTGGATGGTCTGCTGTTGCAAGCTCTATCTTCAACATCATCTTGTTCCTTCTTAGTTATCTATTTGTAAACTGATTTGAGGATATTGTCTCCATAAACTTTTCATGAAATATCAATGATTTCACCACTCTTCCACCTAAGACTCGCCATCAATTTGATGTTTGTTCTTGCTTCAGTTTTAACAGAATTCATGTTGCTCTGATCAGGGCTCTTTTTAAACTGATGTCTTATCCTTCTAAGTGCCTCAAACTAGATCCTGTTCAGATATGTCACAACAAATTAGTATGAGTTTACATGGGGGCAAAAATTTTTTGAAATCTATGCATAATTTTTTCATAATACGCATTTTTTATGAACTTCTCAAAGACATTGTATATGCTTTATGAGAAGCTACTGAACAGATTTACAAAGTGATTGTACTGTTTTACACTTCTACCCACAATGAATGAGTTGAGTTACACTCATGTTGTAACCAATACTTGATATTGTCAGTCTTTTGAATTTCAGCTGTTACAATGGGTGTGAGTGATCTCTCATTGTGATTTTAATTTGCATTTCCCTTATAACTAGTGATGCTGAACATCTTTGCATGCACTTATTAGATAATCTCATAACTTTTGTGAGGTGTCTAAGTCTTTTGACCCTATGTTGTTTATCCTTTTATAACTGATTTATAGGGATTCTTTATACATTCTGTGTACCAGTTCTTAATAAAATATCTGTATTATAAATATTTTCCTATTCCATGGCTTGCCATTACATTTCCTTAGACTTTGTTTTCAATTTTATTTTTCACTGTATTTCTAGACTCCAAGTCTTCCCTCAATTGCTAACCTAAGCTCGAATAGAATACACCATATATTGGGCACTTATTATGAGCCCTCTACTGTGCTAAGCTTTCTATACCTATTGACCTCCTCTGCTACTCACCGCAATTCTGGGAGGCAAATAACAGTCACCACATTGAGTCAATGGGGAAAGTTAAGCTAAACAACCTCCCAATATCACCCAGCCAGTAAGTGACAGAAAGAGTTTAAGCAATGGTGTTCAATACTGGCTGCACATTTGAGTTACCTAAAATGCAGGCAAGGTAAAAATTACTAATGTCTAGGCCCCAATCTCAGAAATTTTGATTTAATTGGTCTGAGGAGACCCAGGCATGGATAACTTTTTAAAGCTCATTGGAATCACAAAATTTGGATATAAAACAGACAGACAGATAGATAGATAGATGATAGATAGATAGATAGATAGATAAAAATTAAAAGGTCATTGAGTGATTCTGGGGATCAGAAACTCTGATTCAAATGTGCTCTGAACTCCCTGCTATATTGCTCAGGGTTTGGTTCCTGAAGATTGCTCCATCCCACAGTGCAGAAAGTGTTAAATGACAGGCAGTCCGGGAGACCATCTCTCAGCATCATTTACAGGCTGTGCAAAGAGAAAGCGTGCCTGGCTGACGCAGTTATCACTGTGCAGACTGGAGATGCTTTGGGTTTTAATTTAAGGAGCTCTTTAAAATCTGCTCTCTCCTCCACCCCCACTCTCCCAGGAGACATCATATCCAGACGTCAGCTCATGAAACCAGGTCCAATTTTGGAGGCTGCAGTGATCTGGGAACTATCCAACATGTCCTTGCAGACAGGCAGTCACAACTCGGAAATGACGATTGCATTGAGGTTTCAATGTCGCATGCAAATGGCCTATCTTGCTGACAGTTTTCAACTTGCTGTGATGCTTCCCTGCTCTCCAAGGAAAGCTGATGCCCAGTGGGGGAGGGGTCCCTGCTTTTCTTTTCAGTGTTCCACTCATACCACTGAGGCTTTCAGAAGCTGAGCTGGGAGTTCTGAAAAGCCAGTATCTTTATCAAGTGGAAGAGCCAGGCAGAGATAGGTTTCTCTAAAATAAGACCCTTCTTGATTTTTCTCCCTGGGACATTTATAGCTCATAGCAATGAGCCTCAAAGATCCTTATTTGTCCTAGAATCAGAACCCTGGTCTCACTCAGTTAAGGGCAGGGAGAATTTAATGAGTATTTCTGTGGAGCTTCGAAAATGACCGTCATCACTTGAGTGTCAAAAACACACAGAGGGCTAGGTATGATGGCTCATGCCTATAAGCCCAGCACTTTCGGAGGCTAAGGCAAGAGAACACTCAAAGCCAGTAGTAGTTCAATAACAGCCCGGGCAACAAAGCAAGATCCTGTCTGTACAAAAAAATTTTAAAAATCAACCTGGCAAGATGGCACACACCTGTAGTCTCAGCTACTTGGGAAGCAGAGGTGGGAGGATCATTTGAGCCCAGGATTTGGAAGCTACGGTGAGCTATGATTGTGCCACTGTGTTCCTGCGTGGGCGACAAAGTGAGAACCTGTCTCTAAAAAGAAATTAAACAATAAAAAATACCACAGAGTATGTAGAGCAATTTTGGATATTTATTCCTGGCCAACAAGCTTTCATAGGTCAATATGTAAGAATTGCTGAGGGGGAACAGAATGACCCACATCAGAACAGAATCTCTCTGCTGAAAGCTCAGGCACCATGCTTTGCAGAGGAACAAAGACAGGATTTGGGGGCACCTTGAGTAGCAGCTAAGGCCTAAAGCGCTGCATCTAGAGCAGTGATTATCAAAGTGTAGTCTCTGAGCCAACAGCATCACCTGGGATGTGGTAAAAATGCAGATTCCCAGGCCCTGTCTCAGCCCTTCTGAGTCAGAGACTCGGTAGGGGCAGGGATGGGATGGCAATAATCTGCATTTTAACAAGCCCTCCAGTGATTCTAATTCAATTTAAAGTTTGAGAACCATTGATGTAGTCTGGACTCTAGAAAATCACCTTGGAAATGTTGAGCCCTGCTGCATTACAGGCAGGAGGAAGGCAGCGAAGAACCCTGCTTTAAGCTATTTGCAGTCATTTCCTCCCTAGTGTAAATGGGGATGGGAGTAGGGGTGGAGGGGGTGAAGGTGAGAACACCAGAGGCAGAGAGGCTGAGGAGGCAGAGGAGCACATCCTTTTTGCCTTCCCTATGGAAGGAGGATCCACCCAGTGCAATGACAAAGCAGCTGCCTGAGTAGGATCCTGCCTTCTGTTTCAGAGGCACAGGGTCTGCAAATGTGTCTGCAAGGGTTACATGGAAGGATAGAGTTAGGGAGATGAGATGGCCACAGGGAGCATCTCAGGATCAGTCCCGAGATCTGGCTGCTGTGTACAACCTCCACAATGGTACATGGTAGCCCTGCTCAGGAAACAGGAGCTTAAACAAACAGAAGCTTCATCCTTAGAGCAAAGAAGAGATACGAAGGCGAATGCCAGGGTTGAGGGGGGCGGTAGATGAAAGAGAAGATGAGCTCCAGAACAAGATGTTTTAAGGGATTTGTTTTGATCGGGTCTGGTAAGACACACAGACACAGAAATGACTCATTGTAATTGCCAAAGCCAATGCACTAAGAATAGCAGGGAGGTGTTTTTTTGTTTTTGTTTTTGTTTTTGTTTTTTGTTTTGCAGCAAAGGAAGAGTTTAATAATCACAAGGCCAGCCAAGTGGAAGAAAGAGAGTTAGCTCTTAAATCCATCTCCCCAAGAATTTGGAGGCCAGAGTTTTTCAGAAATCATTTGGTGGGTGGGGTGTGGGGGGGCCAAGGAATGGGAATGCTGAGTGGTAGGGTGCAGTCCCCTGCTCTGCACTCCTGCCCCAGACTGACTGCTCCCTGGCAGAGACAAGGAACAGCAAAGAGGGCCAAGGGGCAGGCCCGGAGCAAAAATTCCCAGCGGCCTTTGTAAGCACCCAGTAGGGTGGGGGCTAAAATCATGGGAGTTGAAGCTATCTTCTTGTGCTGAGTCCATTTCTGGGTGGGGGTCATAAGACCAGTCGAGTCAATTTCATGGTATGGGTTACTGGTCTGGGTTGTGCCAGCTGATCTATCAGAATGCAAGATCTGAAAGGTACCTCGGATACCAGTTTTAGTTTTTACAACAGCGGTGTTCTCAATAGAAGCGTCTGGGGCGGTTACAAATCTTGCGACCTCCAGCCACATGGCTATGAAACCCCATTCTATCCTCTTGGCTAATTTTTTATTAGTTTTATTAAGGCAATTTTGGTCCCTGAGCAAGGTGGGGGTTAAGTTTCAGGAAGGGGCCGTTATGATCTTTGTTTTAAAGTTAAACTATAAACTAAATTTCCTCTCCTAGTTAGCTTGGCTACACCCAGGAAGGAGCAAAGGCAATTAGCTTGTGAGGTTAGAAGCAAGACGGAGTCATTTAGGTCAGATTTTTCTCATTGTGATAATTTCTGTCTGTCAGATTTCTCTCATTGTCATAGATTTTACAAAGGCGATTTCATTATGAAAGAAGAAAGGTTTTTTGTTGTTGTTGCTTTTGTTTGTTTGTTTTTGAGACAGGGTCTTGCTTTGTCACCCAGGCTGGAGTGCAGTGATGTGATCTCGGCTCACTGCAGCCTTGAACTTCCTGGCTCAGGTCATCCTCCCCCCTCTGACCCCAAGTAGCTGGGACTACAGGCGTGTGCCACCATGCCAGGCTAACTTTTTTGTATGTTTAGTAGAGATGGGGTTCACCATATTGAAACCAGGTTCAAGACCACTAGGCTGGTCTTGAACGCCCAAGCTCAAGTGAACCTCCCACCTTGGCTTCCCAAAGTGCTGGGATTACAGACGTGAGCCACCGCACCCGGCTGAAGGAAGAAGTTTATAATACTCACAGATTCTCTAGAAACAGGAGACATGGCCCACCGCACCGGGGGACACAAGAGGAAGCCCCGAGGTGGGCAGGTGGCAGAGGAGGCCAGGAGAAAATGAGAGCAACAGCCTTTACCGTGGTTTCCATGGGATGAGTGGGTGAGGAAAGGTGGGCGGGCTAGTCTAGTTTGAATCATTTCCGCAGCCGTGGTTGGGTACCGGGAGTCTGGTACCGGGAGTCTGGTACGAGGAGTATGACAGCCCAATAGCAGAGGTGGCTAGGATTTAGGCTCTGAATTGCTGGGTTTGCATTTGAGAGGCAGGCTGCCTCATGAGTTGTTTACTGTATCTAGAAATTGGCTAATCCTGGCAGGGACACCCCCTCGAGGATTTTGCTTCTCTGCAGAAAACAAAAGGCATGGTTAATCTACAAGGATAATGAAGTCAGATTCTTCAAGCTTGCTGACTTAATTGGCCTGACCACTTTGTTACCACCTGGTCACACCTGTGCTGGCCAGCACAGGAGCCCCTAGCTACCTGGGACTCTTGGATGCTTGAAATAGGGCCAGCGTAACTGAGGAACTGAATTCTACATTTTTATTCCAGTCTTCTGTTAAACAGACTTCATAAGAATCTAAAATATCTCATTTTTATATTGAGGACATGTTTAAATTATAATATTTTGAATATATTGTACAAAAATTAAATGTACTATTTAAATTAATTTCATTTGTGTCTCCTTACTTTGCAACATGTGACTTCTAGAAAACATAAAATGACATGTCTGCTTGTATTTTTCACTGGACAGTGCTGGCCTATATACTTAACAGTGATTGGAAGTAAAATCGTAAAGCAAAAATAAAAAGATGGCTTTTTAAAATTAAGGAGATCTTTAAAATCTGCTCTGAGATTTGGGTGCTCACAAAGCAGAGCCCAGTCCACGCCTTCCTCCTGCTAGAGGATGACATCCTGCTGGGGATTGGCACCCACCCATCAGGATCTGGGAGACTCTGGGGTAGGCAGGAGTTGCTGATGAGGCTGAAAGAAAAGATGCCATGCTCAAGCAATTTCTTGAGAGAGAAATCTACCTCAGTTCCTGCAACCCAGCCACAGACATGAGGTCCAGAAGCAATGTGTCCCATTTCTGGCTGCTGCAGGCCCCTGCTCCACATTCCTGCCCCAGACTGACTGCTCCCTGGCAGAGACAAGGAAGAGGGCCAACAGGCAGGCCCAGAGCAAGCACCTCCAGCGGCCTCATGCTCTCTTCCCTGCATGTTCTTGTGTGGCTGCCAGCCCTGGGAAGTGTGTGTGATTCACAGACGTCCTCAAGGTTAGACTTTTGGAGGCATTGTGGTTATAAATTAGTACAAGAGGTTTCTTGGCACAGGATCCAGGAACCCTGGCCCTGTGTCAGCTGCAGGAAAGCTTCTCAGCTAATTGGGGTGCTGGTGGGTGGGGGGATGGGGGCAGAAGGGGCCAAGGCTTTGTACCAAGGACAGAGGCAAAGCTGTCACCAGGCTCACTCATGAAAACCCTGGGGCTGGGCAGGGCAGGGGTAGGGGCATCAAGGCTGGAAGAGTGACCTCACAGAGCACAGAGGATGGGGTGCTACAGCAGGGAGCCATCTGCACCAGCACACCTTAGTCATGGGTGTGAGGAGCACTGATATCTGTGCAAACAGGACCTGAAGTCCTAGGTTACATTCTGTAGTGAACTTGGGGTGAGACCCCTTGGCAGAGGAGCTCTCTTAAGTTGGGAAACAGTCATCTACATATCCCAGAAGAGCAACTATCTTGAAGAAGGAAAGAATGTTCTTCCTACCAGTAGAGGCAACCCAGTTCATTCAGTCTGACAGACTTTCTTTTAGGCCTACTATGTGCCAGGCACTGGAGTCCAAGGCACTTGTGGTCCCTCCCTGCCCTCAAGGAGCTTCGAGGAGGAAGAGGTCGTTGTGTAATAAAGTACAGGCAGGGGCAGAGTGGCTCACACCTCTAATCCCAGCACTTGGGAGGCCAAGGAGGGTGGATCACCTGAGGTCAGGAGTTTGAGACCAGCATGGCCAACGTGGTGAAACTCCATCTCTACTAAAAATACACTTAAAAAAAAAAAACTTAACTGGGCATGGTGGCGGGCACCTGAGGCTGGAGAATCACTTGAGCCCAGGAGGTGGAGGTTGCAGTGAGCTGAGACAGCACCATTGCACTGCAGCCTGGGCAAAAAAAATGAAACTCCATCTCAAAAAAAAAAAAAAAAGTACAAGTGTTGAGAAAGGGAAGTAAGGAGGAGATACCCTCAGCTGAAGGTCAGGGAAGGCCTCTTGAAAACCTCTACATACAAGAACATGAAGATATATTTTAGCACTCTAGGGGAGGCTGAGGGCAGAGGACAGTGTTTCCAGCTGAGGGATTTGCACACAAAAAAGGCTCAGAGGCGAGAGGGGCTGTGCCACCGTGAGTTAATGCATTCAGTAGTAACGTGTGGATTTATTAGCCACACCGGTGCCAAATGCGTTTTGGGATGATTTGACCGCCCTGACCTGCTCCAGAGATAAACACAATATCATATGCAATGGCGCTCCCTTATTTATTCACATAGCATTCCTGGGACATCAAAAGTGTATCAGGCACAGGAGTTCATTGTCAGCGGGCAGCAAACAGCCAGGGAACCCAGAGGATGGTGGGCCTGGAGTTGCAGAATTCGGGGAGAGGAGGGAGAGAGGTGCTGGAGGGCCAAAGCAACTCTGTCTTGGATGCTAATCTGCCATGTTGGATTCTGATTAACTCCAGTTCCAGGAAGCCTGTAAGATTTCCAGTTTATCTGTTGTTCCTTGTGTAAGGACAGGTACTTACCATAAATCCTGCTCTTAGGTCAAACAATCTTGATGTCACTGTACTTCAATTGTCTTTGTCCTACACATCCCTTCTGAGGCACCCCTCTCCTGTGGCGTAGAAGTCCCAGGTCTGAGGCAGAATGCATGGGTCCATCGTCTTGTCTTATTGCGGCCCAAGACATGGCTTCTGTTCCTAAGTCCCTATTAAATATTTTTCTAAGAAACTGGACTTGCCAGCCTCTTTCTTCCACCTCTCAGCTTCCTCAGACTTTGGGGTAGGTTTGCCTAGGCCTGCTCACTCTGAAACAGGTGCAGAAAAGACAAGAAATTGAGGGAGACGGCGTTCACTTCCAAGTTTGCGGCATGCTTTCCCTGAGAGCATGAAGGTCCATGGCATACAACCCTAGGAGCCTGAAGGAAGAGAAAAATCATGGCGCCTCTTTCTTCTGGGCCTCCCACATTTTGCCACTTGTCACATACTAGAAGCTCTACCTCATATTGTCTCATGTCTTTTTTTTTTTTTTTTTTTTTGAGGTGGGTCTTGCTCTATTGCCCAGGCTGGAGTGCAGTGGCATGATCTCAGCTCACTGCAACATCCACCTCCCAGGTTCAAGTGATTCTCCTGCCTCAGCCTCCCAAGTAGCTAGGACTACAGGCGACTCTGCCCCGCCCAGCTACTTTTTTGTATTTTAGTAGAGACAGCGTTTCATCATGTTGGCCAGGCTGCTCTCAATCCTGAGCTCAGGCAATCTGCCCACCTCAGCCTCCCAAAGTGCTAGGATTATAGGCGTGAGCCACTGCACGTGATTGTCTGGTGTCTTGACCATCTCTCCACTCCCTCTGCCTGCTCAGGGTCACATCAGTTCTCACCTAAACTAGAACAACAGTCCCCTCATTAAAAAATTAGCAGGGCATGGTGGCAGGTGCCTATAATCCCAGCTACTCGGGAAGCTGAGGCAGGAGAATCGCTTGAACTAGGGAGGCAGAGTTTGCAGTGAGCTGAGATCGCACCACTGCACTCTATCCTAGATGGCAGTGAGAGACTCCATCTCAAAACAAGCAGACAGACAACAACAAAAAAACAGTGTGCTTATTAAAACACAAGAATCGAAAAAGATGGAAAATTAGAAGCTGGGCCCTGAGGAGGGATTGGCTAGTGTGATCTCTGGCCAGCACCGACTGTCTGGATAGTCGGTGTAATGAGACAATGATGTCTGTCCTCTTTTAACTGTATTGAGGTGTACTGAAGGAACAGGAGACAGGCAACTACTTGGCCGTCAGTGCAGAGAGGAGCAAGGGGAGGTAAGTGTTCATGTTATGGAAAAGACAAGCAATAGATTCACGAAGAAACCAGTTTCCAAGTAATTTATGATAACAACAAAAATCATGCCTAGCAGTAAGACTAACAACAAATATACAAAGGTATTTGTGGGTAACTCCCATCCAATTTATCAAAGATTTAATACAATTCCAAGCAAACTGCCTACAGAGCTTTCCTTAGCACCTAAGAAATTAATTTTAAAATTTATATGGAAAGAGAAGTTACAAGAATAAGCAAGATTATTTAGAAAATGTTATCTTGAATATACTAGATATTCAGAACTATTAAAATTATGCTAATTAAAACAAAGGCAAGAATAAGGGGTTAATGTTATGTATTCTAACAATGTAGAAATAGTAAAACTAACAATAATGGGAGTGAAAATGGGAAGTAAAATAAGCTTAGTGATGATCTCATGTAAAATTGCTGGGATTCAAAAAATGCCATTTATAGTAATATAAGCTTGAGGATTGTTACCACACAAATGTGAAAACAGTAAAGTTATTATTGACGAAAACTGGATGATAAGAGAGGAGCACTAGAGCAAGGAAGACAAAAGCTGATTAAATTACTACTCATAGTAGAGAACCAGTAAATGTTGTTCAAAGAGAGGCCAGACGTGGTGACTCACGCTTGTAATCCTAGCACTTTGGGAGGCCGAGGCAGGCAGATCACGAGGTCAAGAGATCGAGACCATCCTGGCCAATGTGGTGGAACCCTGTCTCTACTGTAAATACAAAAATTAGCCGGGCGTGGTGGCGCACACCTGTAGTCCCAGCTAGTCGGGAAGCTGAGGCAGAAGAATTGCTTGAACCTGGGAGGCGGAGGTTGCAATGAGCCAAGATCACGCCACTGCACTCCAGCCTGGGTGACAAGAGCAAAACTGTCTCAAAAAAAAAAAAGTTGTCCAAAGAAAGGAGAAAGTTAAGGGTATTATATATAGACAGAAATGTGGAAGACACCACTAACGCCAATACAAACCTTCCTAAACACAGAGATGACTACAACAGCCACAAAAATGAGCAAAGAAAACAGACTACATGGTAAAATAAACATGTGCACAAATAGTATACACACATATAAACACTAATGTAATCATTAAATAAAGTAATATGAAAGGACTGAGACAAAACATATCTCTCATATCAAAAAATGAAAATGGCTTTAAATGACCTATTAAAAGCAGTATACCACTCTATGCCATATTCAGAGACATACCCAAAACAATGTGACTTGGAAAGATTACAAATAAAACAAAAGTATGGGCAAAAGTATCTCTGCTGGATGTCAAAAAAAAAAAAAAAAAAAAAAAAGAAGAAGTGGATTTGGCAGCTCTAAGGGTCCATCCCTCCATAGAAACATTCAAAAGTCAAGCAAAAAATTTCAGAACAACTTTGTCAGAACTCTAGAAAAGCCAAAGGCTTACAATAACAAACAAATCCTGTATCAAGAAAAAGCCTACCCAGAAATGATAGGAAAGTTTTGTGGTGTTTTTATTTGCTCTTCTCCCATTCACCTCCAGGACTCCTCAATGGTCTTGAAGGTGGTGGTTCATGTTCCTAGCGTGGGACTTTAGTGTCTGGTTCTTGAGGGAGTAGAGCAGACCTTATTTTTAAAGATTTGTTTTTATTTTTTCTTTTCCTTTCTTTTTTCTTTTTTTCTTTTTCTTTTTTTTTTTTTTTTTTTTTTTTGACGAGGTTTCACTCTGTTACCCAGGCTGGAATGTAGTGGCCTGATCATGGCTCTCTGCAGCCTTGACCCCATCCTCCAGAATCAAGTGATTCTCCCACCTATGCCTTCTGAGTAGCTGGAGGCACATGCTACTATGTCCAGCTAATTTTTTTTTTTTTTTTTTTTTTGGTAGAGATGGGGTTTCGCCATGTTGCCCAGGCTGGTCTTAAACTCCTGAGCTCAAGTGATCTATGTGTCTTGGCCTTTCAAAGTGCTGGATTACAAGTGTGCACCACTGAGATTTGTGTTTTCTATTCTAACCTGTCTGGGAGTTAACCAAAGGACTGACACACAATGCTTGTTTTTGTTTTACCTAACTTGGAACCAACTCAGGGCAGAAAAGTGGCAGACATTCTCTAAAAGTATTGTAAGGCAAACTACTTGCAGCTACCTGGGGCAAAAGATTATGGTTGAGGAAATTCAAAAGCCTGAGTGAAAAAGCTAGGAAGAGAGTTTCTTTGGGAAATTGGGGCACTCAAAAGGGCTCTTCCATACTTAGGAATTTAAAAAGGCAGATGCATGCCCAGAGCAGGATGCATAGTAAAAAAAAAAGACCTGAGGAGATGCTATATTTTTACTTCTGAATGATCTCTAGGCTCAGTGCAAGGAGGAAGTGAAGGCTAAGGCAGAGTTGTAAATGGACTGGCCAAACGTTGAAGACATGCTCTAACACAGAGCCAATCTGCAAGCTGCAGAGAGTGAGGAAAAGTTGGATTTCTCTCCTCTCATCTCTTTCTATTTCTCTTTCTCCTTGTTTAATTTGTGGGTGGACAGTGGGGGGAATCCTGGCATCAAGGAAATCTCTTTCAAAACACTAGCAAGATAAAGAAATAGAAACTTCAGAGACATCACAAAGAATACAGACTACAAAAATAGTTAGAAAAGTTACTAAACAAATAGCTACAACTTACAGCAAGAAAGAAATCCTGAGGACAGACAAAAATATGATTTCCATAGTTACCATATTCCAATATTCAAAATACCTAGTTTTTAACAAAAAAATGATGAAGCATGCAAGAGGAAAATATGGCCCATTCATCGAAGAAATTAACAGAAACTCTCCCTGAAGAAGCATAGATATTGAATTTATTGGACAAATACTTTAAATTAACTGTCTTAAATATACTCAAAGAAGTAAAGGAGTCTGGGCATGGTGGTTTGCACTTGTAATCCCAGCACTTTGGGAGGCCGAAGTGGGTGGATCATCTGGGGTCAGGAGTTTGAGATCAGCCTGGCCAACATCTCTACAAAAATGCAAAAATTATCCTGGCATGGTGACGTGCATCTGTAGTCCCAGCTACTTAGGAGGCTGAGGCAGAAGAATCGCTTGAACCTCGGAGGCACAGGTTGCAGTGAGCTGAGATTGTGCCACTGCATTTCAGCCTAGGCGACAGAGTGAGACTATCTCAAAAACCAAAAAAGAAAAAAACAAACAAAAAAACCCTAACAAACAAAAAAAGAAGTAAATGAAGTCATGGACAAAGAGCTAAAGGAAACTAGAAGGAAGTATGAACAAATAGAGACTATCAAGAGATAGAAATTATAAAAGAAACCAAATAGAATTTCTGAAGATGAAGAATACAATAACTGAAATAAAAAACTAACTAGAGGGCTTTTTTTCCCTGACACAGGGGCTCTGTCACCCAGGCTGTAGTGCAGTGACATGATCATGGCTCACTGTTAGCCTCGACCTCCTGGGCTCAGGTGATCCTCCTGCCTCAGCCTCTTGAGTAGCTGGAATTACAGGTACATGCCACCATGCCCAACTAATTTTTTAAAAATTCTTTGTAGAGACAGAGTTTCATCATATTGCCCAGACTGGTCTCAAACTCTTGGGCTCAAGAGATCTGCCCATCTCAGCCTCCCAAAGTGCTGGGATTACAGGCATGAGCCACCTTGTTTGGCCCCCAACAAGAGGGCTTTAATAGCAGATCTGAGTAAGGAAAAGAAAGAATCAGCAAACAAATGATGGGTCAATTGAAATAATTGAGTCTAAGGAGCAGAAAGAAGAAGGAAGAAAAATAAACAGAGCTTGATAATAGTTTGTATATTTTTCCCTACCCAAATCTCATATTGAATTATAATCCTGAGCATTAGAGTTGGGACCTGGTGGGAGGTGACTGGATCATGTGGGTGAATTTCTCATGAATGGTTTAGCATCATCCTGTCGATGCTGTCTTCATGACAGTGAGTGAATTCTCATGAGATCTGGCTGTTTAAAAATATGTGGCACCTCCCACTCTTTTCCTCCTATTTTCACCGTGTGAGGTATCTGCTTCCACTTTGCCTTCCCTCATGATTGTAAGCTTCCTGAGGCCTTCCCAGAAGCTGATGCTAAAGCTGTGCTACCTGTACAGACTGCAAAACTATGAGCCAATTAAATTTATTTTTCTTTATAAATTACTCAGTCTCAGATATTTCTTTAAAGCAATGCAAGAACAGCCTAATACAGAGCCTGAGGGACTGTGGGACATCAAGTGTAGCAACATATGCACAATGAGAATTCCAGAGAGGAGAGCTGAGGAGAGAAGAGAAGAGAGGAGGGGAGGGGAGGGGAGGGGAGGGGAGGGGGAAGCAGAAGAAGAAGCAGAAGAAGTGAAAGTTGGCTGGGCGTGGTGGCTCATGCCTGTAATACTTTGGGAGGCCGAGGCGGGTGGATCACAAAGTCAAGAGTTTGAGACCATCCTGGCCAACATGGTGAAACTCCATCTCTACTAAAAATATAAAAATTAGCTGGGCATGGTGGCACATGCCTGTAAGTCTCAGCTACTCAGGAGGCTGAGGCAGGAGAATCACTTGAAACTGGGATGGCACATGTGTGTAATCCCAGCTGCTCAGGAGGCTGAGGCAGGAGAATTGCTTGAATCCCAGCTACTCTCAGGAAGCAGAGGTTGCAGTGAGCCGAGATCATGCCATTGCACTCCAGCCTGGGGGACAGAGCAAGACTCTGTCTCACAAAAAAAAGAAAAAGAAGACGTGGAAGAAAGAAGAGAGGTAGTAGTGGTGGAAGTGGAAGGAGGAAGGAGAAGAAGAAGGAGAAAGAAGAAGAAGAAGAGGAGGAAGAGGAGAAGGAGGAGGGGAAGGAGGAAGAGGGAAAGGAGAAGGGGGAGGGGAGGAGGGGAGGAAGAAGAGGAGGAGGAGGGGAGGAAGAAGAGGAGGAGGAGAGGAGGAAGAAGAGAAGAAGAGGAGGAGGAAAAGGAGGAGGAGGGGAGGAAGAAGAGGAGGAGGAGGGGAGGAAGAAGAGGAGGAGGAGGGGAGGAAGAAGAGGAGGAGGAGGGGAGGAAGAAGAGGAGGAGGGGAGGAAGAAGAGGAGGAGGAGAGGAGGAAGAAGAGAAGTAAGAAGAGGAGGAAAAAGGAGGAGGAGAAAGAAGAAGAGTAAGTAAACATTTGAAGAAATAATGGTTTAAATCTTCCCATAGGCTGGGCATCGTGGCTCATACCTGTAATCCCAGCATTTTGGGAAGCTGAGGCGGGCGGATCACTTGAGGTCAGGAGTTTGAGACCAACCTGGCCAACACAATGAAACCCCATCTGTACTAAAGATATAAAATAATTAACTGAGCATGGTAGTGCACACCTATAGTCCTAGCCACTCGGGAGGTTGAAGCAGGAGAATCTCTTGAACACAGGAGACAGAGGTTGCAGTAGGCTGAGATCGTTCCACTGCACTCCAGCCTGGGTGACAGAGCAAGACTCCATCTCAAAAATAATAATAATAATAATAAAATAAAAAATAAAAATAAATCTTCCCATAGTATCATTGTGAACTATACCAAACACTTGAAATATTAACACAAATCTTTCTCAAAATATTTCAAGAAGTAGAAGAAAAAACATCCCAATTCACCCCATGAGGCCAGTATTACCCTGATACCAAAGGTAGACAAGGATACCATAGGAAAACTTATGAATATAGATATAAAAATCATCCAACTAAGTTCATCAGCACATTATAAGGATTATACACTATAACCAAGTGGATTTATTCCAAGAATGCAAGCATGGTCCAACATAAGAAAAACAATCAATGCTATATGCTACATTAATAGAAATACAGAAGCAAAACCACACGATTATCTCAATTGACACCAAAAACACATTTGACAAAATCCAAAGCCCTTTCATGATAAACACACGCAGAGAAGGAGAATAGAAAGGACTTCCTCAACATAAGGACATCTATGAAAAACTCACGACTAACATCAGACTCAATGGTGGAAGACTGAAAGCTTTCCCCCAAGATCAGTTACAAATCCCTGGGACTGGCAATGAAATGCCAGCTTTCACCACTGCTATTATCTCATTTGGAAAGGAAAGAGGAAAACTATCTCTATAAACATAATCCTCTACATAGAAAGTCCCAAAGAATCCACAAAAATAACTACTACAGCTAATAAATAAAAAATTGGTAAAGTTAAAAACTTTAAGAAAACAATTCCATTTACAACAGTATCCAAAAGAATAAACACCTATGAATAAACTTAGCCAAGGAAGCAAAAGACTTGTATACTGAAAACTATAAAACATTGCTGAAAGAAATTAAAGAAGATGACCGAAATCAATGGAAAGACAACCTGTGTACATGAGTTGGAAAACTTAATATTGCTAAGATTGCAATACAACCCAAATAAATCTACAGTTTCAATGCAATACTTATAATATTCTATTTGCCTTTTTGCAGATTTGGAAAAGCTGATCCCAAAATCATATGAAATTGCAAAGGCCCGAGATTGCCAAAACAATCTTGAAAAAGACCAAAGTTGGAAGACCCATACTTCCTAATTTTGAAACTTACTACAAAACAATGGTAATTAAGAGTATGTGTTACCGGCATAGGAATAGACACATAGATCAATAGAATAGAATTCAGAGCCCAGAAATAAACCCCTACATCTATAGCCAATTGATTTTGTGCAAAAATGCTGAGACCACTCAAAATGAGAAGAATAATCTCTTCAACAAATAGGGCTGGGACAATTGGATAGCACATGCAAATGAAAGAATTTGTGCCCCTAACTCACACCTTACACAAAAATGAATTAAAAATGGATAAATAACTATAAGAGCTTAAAATCATAAAACTCTTGGCCGGGTGTGGTGGTTCATGCCTGTAATCCCAGCACTCTGGGAGGCTGAGGTGGGGGGATCACCTGAAGTTAGGAGTTCAAGACCAGCCTAGCCAACATGGTGAAACCCTATCTTTACTAAAAAGCACAAAAATTAGCTGGGCATGGTGGTGGACACCTACAATCGCAGCTACTCAGGAGGCTGAGGCAGAAGAATCGCTTGAATCTGGCAAGTGGAGGTAGCAGTGACTCAAGATTGTGCCACTGCACTCCAGCCTTGATGACAGAGTGAAACTCCGTCTCAAAATAAATAAAAGTCTTATAAAAATATAGAATTAAATATTCATGGATTCTTAGATATGACACGAAAAGCATGAGCAAAAAAAATTAAATTAAAGTTTATCAAAATTAAAAATCAACAAACATTATCAGGAAAGTGAAAAGGCAAGCTACAGAATGGGAGAAAGTCTTTGCAAATTATAAATTATAAGGATCTAGTATCCAGAATACATGAGGAACTTCAACAGAAAAAGGCTAATAACCCAATTGAAAAATGGGCAAAGGACTTGAATGGACATTTCTCCAGAGAAGATGTACAAATAGCTAAATGAGTACATTAAAAGATAATTAATTTCTTTAGTCATTAGGAAAATGCAAATTCAAACTACATGGCTATAATTTTTTTAAAAAGGAAAGTAAGTATTGATGAGAATGTGGAGAAATCGGAACTCAAATATATTGATGGTGAAATGTAAAATAGTCTGGCCACTGTGGTTAAACAGTTTGGTCCTTCCTGAAAATGTTAAACATTAGCCGGGTGCGGTGACTCACACCTGTAATCCCAGCACTTTGGGAGGCTGAGGAGGGCGGATCACAAGGTCAAGAGATTGAGACCATCTTGGCCAATATGGTGAAACCCCTTCTGTACTTAAAATACAAAAATTAGCTGGGCACGGTGGCGTGCGCCTGTAGTCCCAGCTACTCGGGAGGCTGAGGCAGGAGAATCGCTTGAACCTGGGTGGTGGTGATTGCAGTGAGCCAAGTTTGCGCCACTGTACTCCAGCCTGGTGACAAAGTGTGACTCCGTCTCAAAAAAAAAAAAAAAAAAAAAAAGTTGAACAATGACCTAGAAATTCCAGTCCTAGTTATATATCCCAAAGCACTGAAAAATAGGTACTTAAATAAATATACGTACAAACATGTTCATAGCAGCATTGTTCACAATAGTTTGAAGACAGAAACAGCACAAAACATCCATCAACAAATGAATGGATAAACAAATTGTAATATATCCATATGATGTAATATTACACAGCCATAAAAAGGAATGAAGTACCCACACACTACAACGTGGATAAACCTTAAAGACATTATGCTAAGTGAAAGAAGGCAGACAGGAAAGGTCACATATGAGCTCATGTACACAAAATATCCTCAGAGACAGAAACCAGATTGATTGTTGCCAGGGCTGATGGGAAAGGGAAATCGTAACTGCTCTATTTCCTTCTAGGGTGTTGAAAGTGTTTTAAAGTTAGATTAAGATTGTGGTTGCACAACCCTGTGAATTGTGTACTAAATACCACCGAATTGTTCAGTTTAAGATGGTTAATTTTATGTGATGTTAATGTCACCTCCATAAAATAAAAGTATACCAAGAAAATTCAAACATAGAGAAGTCCCTGCCTTAATATCACATATGGTAGAATTTAGACAAAAGTCATTAAACAAGACAAAGAAAGATGATCTAAACAAAATGGCCTAAAGTTAATATTGAAAAATTGCTATAGACGGAATGTTTGTGTTCCTTCAAAATCTGTATGTTGAAACCTAATCCCCAGTGTGATAGTGTTAGGAGGTAGGGCCTTTAGGAGATGGTTGGGTCATGAGGGTGGACCCCTCATGAATGGGATTAGTGCCCTAATGAGAAACCCCAGGAGCTTCATGGCTCTTTCCACTATATGAGGACACAGAGAGAAGACAGCTGTCTATGAACTAGGTGGTGGGCCCTCACCAGAAACCACGTCTGTGAGCACTTTGATCTACGAGTTTCCAGCCACTAGACCTATGAAAAGTAAATTCCAGCCTTTAGATGTGTGAAAAATACATTTCTGTTGTCTGTAAGCTACTCGGCCTATGATAGATTGTTATAGCAACCCAAACAAAGACAAGAATAAAATGGAAGAGAGTAGAATAATGTAACAATGATATAATACTGTCTCCATCAGATATTAAAATACTATAAAGCCCAAATATTAAAGCAATGTGATATTGTCACATTAATAGATAACACCAACGGAACAGGGAAAAAAATCCAGAAATAGATTCAAACTAAAAGAATTTAGAATGTGATAAAGGCAGAGTCTCAAGTCAATGAAAAAAAATATGGACTGATTAACAAAGGTTTGCTACAACTTTGGATAAAGAAAAAGTTGAATCTACACCTTTTATTCAATGCCAGGATAAACTGCAAATGGATTGATATTTAAATAAAAGTGAAACGATACAAGCCCTGGAAGATAGCAAGGGGTAAATTATTTATAACTTTTGAGCGGGAAAAGCCTTTCTAACCGTGACTCAATAAGCAAAGCCACTGAAAACTTGGTACCTTTGATTACATAAATATTAAAAAAACAAAATTTGCATGATAAAAACATAATAAGCAAAGTCTAAAGACATATTTGTAAGCCCTGTCCCACAAAAAGTGCTGATTTTTCTATTTTATAAAGCATTTCCAGAAATTGAGAAGAAAAGAATCAATAATCTAATTGAAAACTTGATGGAAGGAAATAAAAGTGGCCATTAAATATGTGAAAGATGCTCAACCGCCCTCATTTTAAGAGAAATTAAACCTACACTGATACAATTTTTTACCTTTCAGACTGCCAAAATCCCAGTGTTTAAAATCACACTCTGTTGGGAGGGTGGGCAAGAATGCACACCCAAATATTACTCAAATATTTGTGAAGTGTACAAATACACCTCCATTCTGTTATGCAGAATTGCAAATGCATTTATCCTCTAACTCATTAATCCCATTTGGGGAACCTACTTCCCAGATAGATCTGCTTCATTAAGCTGGCGTAGGCAAACAATGGCCTGCTGGCTACATCTAGCCTGCAGTTTGTTTTCATACAGGCTGTAAGCTAAGAATGATATTTACATTTTAAATAGTTGGGTAAAATCCAAATAAGAATAGTATTTTCTCACATGAAAAATATATAAAATTTAAATCTCAGCATTCATATATAAATTTAGAATTTCACCAATAAAAATTTGGTGAAATTTTTTTTTGTTCGTTTGTTTTTGAGACAGAGTCTTGCTCTGTCGCCAGGTGCCAGGCTGGAGTGCGGTGGCGTGATCTCTGCTCACTGCAACCTCCGCCTTCTGGGTTCAAGCAATTCTCCTGCCTCAGCCTCCTGAGTAGCTGGGATTACAGGTGTTTGCCGCCGTTCCTGGCTAGTTTTTGTATTTTTAGTAGAGACAGGGTTTCACTTTGTTGGCCAGGCTGGTCTCGAACTCCTGACCTCATGCTATCTGTCCGCCTCGACCTCCCAAAGTGCTGGGATTACAGGTGTGAGCCACCGCCCCCGGCTGTAATGCAGTGTTTTAATTGATCAATCTTTCTACCTAAACAACATTGCCTGGTATATGAAATAGGTGTTCAGTCAATAAGTATTAAATAAATGAAGGTAGCCTTGGGAGATGGAAGCTGGGCCTCTTGGTGTTAATATATCGGTTCCCAAACCTGAAAACATGTAGGAATTATTTTTTAGGTGGGTGCGGGATTTAAAACCAGATTTCTAGAACTTATTCTGTAATGAATCAGAATCTCTGAGGGTATATCCCAGATGCCTGGGTTTGTTTTTGTTTTTTAAGCTTCTCAAGAAATCCAGATGTAGTCAACCTAGCCCCATTCTTTCACTTATTTATCCAGGAACTATCTATGGAGCACCTACTACATGCCAGGCTGCTGCTTAAGGTGATGAAGACGGAGCCAGGATTAAGACAGGCAAGGTCCCAGCTCTAATGAGACTGGCAATCTGAGGGAGAAGAAACAGGCAATTGGGAAGTAAAAGGACCAATACAAAAGATCATTTCACACACCCAATGACGATAAGTCAGGGTGAAGTGATAGGGAGTTTAACTGGCTTGAGAAAGGCCTCCTTCCAGTAATTTATCACTTTCCAGTGAAAATAATAGTTGGAAAGATAGATCTAACTTAAATACATGCAAATATGTATCTTTAATCCAATGAAATTAGGCTGAACTAGTGAATATATGGAAAATTTCTAAACAGATGGCTTTCAGTTTGTAAACATTTGTGTAGTTTTATGTACTTCTTAGATGTAATAATCTTAAATATTACCCTAAATGCAAATGAACATTTAAAATACTAATTTCAAGGCATGTAGTACTTAAGAAGGGTCCCTAACCTATACAATGTATAAAATAAACCAGCTAAATGTTTGTAACATGGCTGACATTTTCAAAATTAGAACCGTGACTAAGAGCTGAAAAACACTTAAGTGACCATTTGTTGGATGAAGGTTATGTGGAGGAAAGCACATGGGAATTGGCATCCTTCTAGGATCAGTCCCAGATCTGTCACCATCTAGCTCTGTGATTTGGACAAACTCCTTCCTCTCTCTGGGTCCTAGGCGAGAGATGGACTAGATCATCAGTAGGGCTGTTTTTTACTTAGAAAAATTCTATGCAATCTATTCCCCAAGAGAGAATGTGGAAAGGCAAAAGCCTTTGAGAAAAGGGTTCTCATTCATAAACACCGAAACAAATTTCACCTCCAGTGATGGGGGTGGTGGAGAACAGCACCCTTCAAATCAGTCAGGACAGAATCGTATGCAGATGAAAAATTAACCCCAAGTCAAGCCACATCTAGAAGAGAACTGGTGTCAAACATCAACAGCTGAGTACACACAGCGTTTGCACTTTTTGGGACAAACCTCTGATGTGGCTTTTGTTGTGAGCAAGCATCCTCTCTCCAAAACAGATGAAATGGAAAGCTTTGATAATTCCCTAGATTCCTGATAAGTGTGTTGAAATCTGATCCTAGACAAAAATACACCCTGAAAGAACAATGCTTTGGGATGGAAAAGAAACGCTGGTTATCCACAGACCCCAGATGTGAATCTTACAGAAATCATTAATGAGAACATTTTTTTCTAGCTTACAAACACAATGACAAAACCAGCAGCTACCCAACCTGCTTCCAGATTTTCCTACACTTGCGTACAACTGCTAATTCCGTATAAATGTAACCAGCAAAATAGCTCTTGGGATTCTTCAAACAAAGCCTATTTTCTTCCACTCTCCACCCACAACCATCTGTTAGACTCTCGATGGAAGCTGCAGAAGATGACAGCAACCTCACAACGAAGCTTCACAGGAAAAGCAGCTTCTGAAGCAAGAGGTCAGCATTTGAAACATAACCTATTTTAGATTTCAAACATGTTTGGCTAATAAGTTCAAGATAATTTAAACTATGTTTAACAATCATTATGTTTTGGTTTAAAATAACAATAAAAAGGCTAAAAAATAAAAAGGAAATCTCTTGACTCTTTCATTGCACTAATTGTTATTTCTTCACTTATTTATTCAATAAATGTTTGAACACTTACCATGTGCTAGACTGTGCCAAGGGCAGGAGATACCACAGAGAACACGTCCTCACCATTATGAGGCTCACGAGACAGATGAAAGAAGAAGTAAAGAATCACATCAGTATGATTATTTCCTTCATGGCACCCACAGGTAAGGGGCTGGCACAGAAAGTCACTGTTCCATTTTTCCAGAGGATGACCAGAGAGTAACTTCTTTAGATAGGAGGACCAGAGAGCAACTCTCCGAAGAGGGTTAAGCCCTAAAAGATAACATGGCACAGAGAAGTGTTCTCGGTAAAAGGAATGTCCACATACAAAGGCAGCGAGGCCTGTAACAAACAAAATAGTTTGTTAAAGTTGAGGACCGGATACATCAGTGGGACTCAAGTATGGTTGGTGAGATATAGTAATATGGATGAGTTTGGAGAGAAAGGCAGGACAAGACCATGGAATGCCTTACCACCATGGTAGGAGTTTGGATTTTAAGTGCAGTGGGAAGCAATGGAAGGGAGAGATTTTTAGGAGGAAATTGATCGAATCTGATACTTAAAGGATCCATACTGGCTACCATGTGACTTGATCAGAAATAGATAAGAATGGGGGTAAGGAGAAGTGTCATGAGCTTGCTGCAGTGCAAGAGATAGGCAGTGGTCTGGAGAAGGTAGTGGTAGTCTGAACAAGGAGAAAAATGGATGGATTCAATATATATTTTGCAGTGCATATCAAAAGATGTGTTGATGGATTATAGGCGGGTTGGGGTGGTGGTGCCATATCCTGAGATGGGAAGGACTAGAGCCAGTGGTGGTAGGATGCAGAGATGGTAGGAACAGGTTAGGAAGAAAGCAGGAAAAAAACTCTTCCATTTTGCACATGGTAAGTTTGGGCATGTCTGTGAAACTCACAAGTGGAGGTGTCAACAAAGCACTGGATGTAGGAGAATGGAATTCAGAACAGAGTTCTGGGCTAAAGATAACATTTTGATGTCACCAGGATGAAGATGGTACAGAGAAGCACAGAAGTCCTAGGAAAAACCCCTGAGAAGCTCCAACATGCCATGTGAATGTTAGGCAAGCAAAATTCTCCAAACACAGCTTAAGGACAGCTACTTTGTCCCTGTAGTCAAATACTACAGTCACATGACTGGAAAGGGCATGCTGACAACCGTGGTCTGGAGAGCCTGGAGACCTCTAGCACTGGGAATAAATGAACACTGGAAAAGTGATTAGACTGCCACTGAGGAACAATTCTCTGAGCATGACGTTCTGGGGGTGATTTGGGAACTTAGATGGCTTGAGTTGGGAAAGTGTGGGAGATATTTAAGAATTGCTATAGATAATTTAAGTAACTCCACCTTTAATCTGTAATGAACTGGCAAGAAAGAATTATTATTTTTGAGACAAGGTCTCACTCTGTCACTCAGGCTGGAGTACAGTGACGTGATCATAGCTCACTGCAGCCTTGACCCCCCAGGCTCAGCAATTCTTCCACTTTGTCCTCCCAAGTAGCTGAGACTACCTATGTGTGCCACCATACCTGTCTAATTTTTAAATTTTTTGTAGGGACGAAGTCACATCATGTTGCCCAGGCTAGAATTATGTGTTTAAAGCATATGCTCTCAAAATCTTAAAGGGGCAGGAAAGGAAAGCATTCGTTACAGGGAAATTGTTCATAGCACAATTTCTAGTGGCCATGGAGCTTGTTCAGTGAGAGGCATTCTCTGTCTTTCCTTGGAGTGAATGAAACTGGGAAATAACTTAATCGCCCTTATTTGACAGTTGGAGAAATAAATTCTGAGGTTTACAGTAAAGTTACTTGTCCATTCACAACTACAAGTCATTCCCAAGCTTAGCTGCAATCATCATCTGGTAAGTTTATGAACCAAAACCCAAAAACCAACCACACAAACAAACTAAAACAAACAAAATACCAGAATCCCGACTCACTTTTGGAGATCCTGATTCATTCAGCCTGGGATGAGTGAGATCCACATATCTGTATTTTTCAAAGTTCGCCTATTTCTTTCAGAGGTTAATAAAGAACAAATAAAATTAAAAAAATAAAAACTTACCCAAGTGGTTCTGACAGCCAGAAGCACCAGACAGGACTTGTACTCAGGCTTTCTAACCCAAGTATCATCTGTCCTCGATATTTTACTTTTTGCTTTGTCACTGCTAAACTCTCCTCATCTCTATTTCCTTAGCAATCACTGACCTCTACCACTTGCCCTTCACCTCTGCATGTCTCTTCTAAAGGAAATTAGAATGTCCCGGATGACCAGGTCCCCCTCCCCATTGCTACTCAGTCTCTTCCTCTGCCCCCACCCCAGCTCTGGCCACATAGATGCTGAGGTTCTGCTGATCACACTTCCTCTTCCCATCTGTTCTTTTCTAACTGATCTCATCCATTCCAGTGTCCACAAAGCCTTTGGTGTTACTGATGCCAGTCTTCTCTCGTCTTGACATGACCTCCTGCCCAGTATCCAGGACTGTGGCATTTGCGATTTAAAAAATAAAGAATTTAAAGAGGACTTTAAATTGTTACTTTATAAACATATGAGTTAATCTACTGAGGCAGGTCCTGAGATAAGAGAAGACTGGAGTGTGGTGGTGAGATGGTTAATCCAATTATGTAGATGTTGTGGCAGACACACCCTTGGGTGGCCTTGTGATTCCTGTCTCTTAGTGTCTATGCTCTTCGTGTAATTCCCTCCCTTTGAGTGTGGGGAAGGCCAGTGACCTACTTCTAACCAACAAAATATAGCAAAAGTGAAGAGATTTTGCAGATATAACTGAAGTCCTTAATAAGCTGACTGAACTAATCAAAGACTGTGTTGTGTGGGCATGGTCTAATCAGGTGAGCCCTTTCCAAGAGTCAAGATCTTCCCTGAAGTAAGAGACTCCAAGCAGTGAAAACTCTCCATTGCTGGCCTTAAATTGTTATGAATTCTATAACAACAGAGAAAGAATTTTGTCACAGTCTGAGGAGTTTGGATGCAGATCCTTCACTACTTGGGCCACAGGATGAGAATGTAGTCCTGGCATCACTTTGATTTCAGCCTTGTGCTAGATTCCTAACCCACATAATAATGTTCTATTGTTTTAAATTTGTAATACTTTTTACTCAGCAGTAGATAATATAGATGTCCTATGTCAAAAGCTGAACTCTTACATCTTGGCGATCCCTAATCTAGGTTCAATTGGTCACTGACCAAAATCTCCTTATGGTATTGAGAAAAGCACACAAGATAGATATTCATAAGATAGGAGCTGTGTGTGTCCATGACCCCTGGACTCTAATCTTGATAGGACATAAACTCCAAGCCTAAAATTACTGCTAGAGAAGTATGTGGCTTAGTGTTACCTTCGTCTTCCCTATGCTAAAATTTCAACCACAGCTGGATATAATGAACTCTGTAAGTAACAGCAACGAAGCCCTTATGTTTTAAATAAGCAGTTTTTCCTTTGGACAACAGGAAGAGGAAAAGTAGTAGTAGGGAGGGTGTGTAGGATCTGATTGGTTACTAATACTTTTGAAAGGTGCTGTTAAGTCCATGAATACTGACGAAAGCAATGATTTTTCTGGAAAGCAAGATAGCCACCTAGGGGGGTCGGGGTGAGGAGATGAGATTCCCATAGCATCAGAGCTGGCAGAGATGTTTGAAGTTATCCAATTCCAATCATTCATCACATGATTCAAGCTCAGAGATATGAAGACAAGAAAATCACCAGCCAATTAAATGGCAGAGTAGGGATTAAAATCCAGCTTAACAAATTCCAATAGAATATCCACATCTATCTTAATTGTTCTCTCCACTGTCCTCCCTCTAAAAAATATACAATTCTTATGCCCTTTTGAGACTTGTAGTCATTGAAACTGGTTAGCTCTGCACAAGCTCAGATACATTACATAATCTGATACAATTGTTCAAAGTCAGCCTTGATGATATTGACTTAAAAAAAGAGCTCTGTAGTTCTCCTTGAAAAGATCCTTCACATCCCTTGTAATTTGTATTCCTAGGTATTTCCGTTTGTAGCAATTGTGAATGGGAGTTCACTCATGATTTGA
>CAUYLG010061872.1:0-98170 GCA_963573385.1 Cacajao melanocephalus
GTTGGTTGCTGGTTCACTCTGATAGTTTCTTTTGCTGTGCAGAAGCTCTTTAGTTTAATTAGATCCCATTTGTCAATTTTGGCTTTTATTGCCCATTGCCTTTGGTGTTTCAGTCATGAAGTCTTTGCCCATGCCTATGTCCTGAATGGTATTGCCTAGGTTTTCTTCTAGGGTTTTTATGGTTTTAGGTCTTATATTTAAGTCTTTAATCCATCTTGAGTTAATTTTTGGATAAGGTGTAAGGAAGGGGTCCTGTTTCATTTTTCTGCATATGGCTAGCCAGTTTTCCCAACACCATTTATTAAATAGGGAATCCTTTCCCCATTTCTTGTTTTTGTCTGGTTAGTCAAAGATCAGATGGTTGTAGATGTGTGGCATTATTTCTGAGGCCTCTGTTCTGTTCCATTGGTCTATATATCTGTTTTGGTACCAGCACCATATTGTTTTGGTTACTGTAGCCTTGTAGTATAGTTTGAAGTCTGGTAGCATGATGCCTCCAGCTTTGTTCTTTTTGCTTAGGATTGTCTTGGCTATATGGGCTCTTTTCTGGTTCCATATAAAATTTAAAGTAGTTTTTTTCTAACTCTGTGAAGAAAGTCAGTGGTAGCTTGATGGGGATAGCATTGAATCTATAAATTACTTTGGGCAGTATGGTCATTTTCATGATATTGATTCTTCCTATCCTTGAGCATGGCATGTTTTTCCATTTGTTTGTGTCGTCTCTTATTTCCTTGACCCAGCAATCCCATTACTGGGTATATACCCAAAGGATCATAAGTCATTCTGCTATAAAGGCACATGGACACTAATGTTTATTGCAGCACTGTTCACAATAGCAAAGACTTGGAACCAACCCAAATGCCCATCAATGATAGACTGGATAAAGAAAATGTGGCACATATATACCATGGAATACTATGTAGCCATAAAAAAGGATGAGCTCGTGCAGGGACATGGAAGAAGCTGGAAACCATTATTCTCAGCAAACTAACACAGGAACAGAAAATCAAATACTGCATGTTCTCACTCATAAGTGGGAGTTGCACAATGAGAACACATGGATACAGGGAGGGGAGCATCACACACCAGGACCTGTCGTGGTGTGTGATGGGGAACTAGGGGAGGGTTAGCCATTAGGAGAAATACCTAATGTAGATGACGAGTTGATAGGTGCAGCAAACCACCATGGCATGTGTATACCTATGTAACAAACCTTCAAGTTCTGCACATGTATCTCAGAACTTAAAGTATAGTTTAAAAAATTGATTTTTGATATGTATCATACATGACAATTCAAATTCTAATGAACAGATTGATCTTTGATATACTTATGTAATAATACACATTTAGAACACTTAAAATATGATTTAATTTAATTTAGAATTATACATATCTTGCCAGGAATATGTATAAAATATTCAGGTGTTTACATTAGGTATAGCCATGAAAATATTTTTAAAATAGTAACTCACAGATTCGTGCTTATACATTTTCAGTCTAGCTTGGGAATATCTGTGCTTAGCAAGTTGCTTGGTTGGTATTTCCTGTCTCATGGTGGTGCTATGCTGTAATGACTGTTTACCTCTTCATTGGAAAAAATAGCTATGGGGTATTAGAAGCCCTATGGGAAAAATCCTTTTTTATGATTAGGGTTATGTTTAAGAAAGGGGCTCTTTGGAACTTTTAACTAGTATGTTTTCCATTCAAGAAGTTGCTGTTGAAATGGAAAGACTTGAATGCTAAAGCTTGATAAAGAAGTAGGAATCTGTTAAATAAGTGCTACATGTGTCATGCCACTTAAGTTGATTGTGCAGATTGCTTCTTTATGAAGCAGTTTCTGGTGTCAAATAATGCTGTATGCTAGTGATATAGTCATGATTTTATATAGAAACATCTTGGACAAAAATATTATTAATCTTTATAAATCACTTGATAGTTAATATTCTAGGAGAATTTTCAAAGGAACACTGTGATAAATCATTTATAAAATAATTTTCTCTTGGTTGTATTCGCTTTTATGTTTTTCTTTTTTTTTTTGATTGTATGGAGGATATTTATATGGCAGAAAAGGGGGAAATATCCCTGTGGTTAGTAAATATAATGATAGCTATTGATTAAGGTAAATGTTTTTCCATTTTATTGTTACATATAGGGTGTATTTACTTCTGGCACATGGGAAGAGAAATCAGATGAAATTTCCTTTGCTGACTTCAAGTTCTCAGTCACTCATCATTATCTTGTACAAGAGTCCACTGATAAAGAAGGAAAGGATGAGTTATTAGAGGGTAAGTTTTTTCTATATAATTTTTAACTTCTGATTTTTAAGAATGGCTATAATTTTAAATTGTGAATTTAGTTTTCTTCAGTAGTATCCTCTGGAGCTGTTTTATATAAGCAGAGTTGTTTCACCACATCTGAGGTGCAGGATGAATTGCAGTGTCATTCATTTTTTAATTGATTAAATCAGCTCATATTTATTGAGTACCTAACAGGTACCAGGTCCTCTTACAAGCCCTATAGAACTCAAACTTAAATGAAACTTACATTCCAGTACGGGAGATAACATAAGTAAGTAACACTAATAGGTGGAAAGTGATAAGTGCATCCTGAAGTTCAGATAAAGTTCTACTGGAATTCAGAAGAGAAAATACTACTTTTAATTGGGAGATCAGAGAAGGTGTTATGGAGAATTAAGCAAATAAGTTTAGCTTTGAAGGATTACAAATAAAGGAAAATCTGTCTATTGATTAGAGGTTAGTACTTTGGATTTACTCCAGATTTTGGAGTCAAAATAAGTGGATTAAAATTTTGTTTTTTTCTACTTGCTAGTTAGTTGACCCTTCTAAGCTTGAGTATCTCAGTTATAAAATGAAGTAATACTACGTGGAGGGCTAATGTGAAGATGTAATGAGAAATTGTACATAAGCAACTATCTCAGTACTTGACCCATGCCAGATACTCAATAAATGGTGTCTGTAATTGTTAATAGGTCAAATCATCCAAAATCTTCTGTTCTTAGGTAAACTAGTACATAACAGTGAGCGAGCAAGATACTGAATAAACATGAACTTTGGAGCTGCAAGTTAAATACCCTTCTTTATTCACTCAGTAAATAAATAGGCAGAATGTGTTAAAATTTTTTTGACATATTATCATTTTTAAGCTCAGACCTGAAATATCTGTGTCTTTTCTTGTATAGGAATAGAATTATGTCACCTTTTCTATTATGCATATTCTTCTTAGAAACAAAACAATTAGATAACATGTACATTTAGATTCATAAACCAGGACAGATAACATTAACCAAATGTACATATATGGAAGGTAATTATACAGCAAAATAAAATAATTAAGCCAGAATGTGAATATGAGAAATTTAAGAGGAAGAGGGAGGTGTGTGCAATTGGTGGGAGGTCTCATAATAGCCCAGCAAGTTTCAGGTTCAACATTTTGCCAGTTAATGAAGGAAACTATTCAAGATATCGAAAATTTAAATGCTATTAATTTTTTTTTTTTGAGACAGAATCTCGCTCAGTCGCCCAGGCTGGAGTGCAGTGGTACTATCTCGGCTCACTGCAACCTCTGCCTCCCAGCTTCAAGCGATTATCCTGCCTCAGCCTCCTGAGAAGTTGGGACTGCAGGTGCGCGCCACCACACCCAGCTAATTTTTGTATTTTTAGTAGAGACAGGGTTTCACCATGTTGGCCAGGATGGTTTCGATCTCTTGACCTCGTGATCCACCCACCTTGGCCTCCCAAAGTGCTGGGATTACAGGCGTGAGTCACTGCCCCCTGCCTTTAAGTGCTGTTAATTTAAGGGAAGATCATACATCAAGGAAAAGCTGCTGTAGTAAAGAGGCTTAGAATCAGTGTTCTGAGATGAACAGATGAAAGAGACTGTAGCACAATGAATTGAAAGCTAGTTAAGGCATTGTTTCATGTGTACATATACAGTGCAGTTTTCTTTTAGTTTGGTTGTGATTGAGTTTGTAACTAATGGTGAGAGTTACAAGCCAAACCATCAGCTCAGTTTTAGAGAGGTACATTTAAAACTGTATTATCAGAGGTTAGGAGATTTGAGCACTGATTGTTTATTTTGTTGGAGTTGGCTATTGCTCTTGGTCTGAAAAGCATCAAATTGTTAGCATTTTCTTTAGTCTTTTAGCAAAATAAAAAGTATAGATTTGCTAAGCAATGATAGCCATACAGCAGAAATTATTTTTATGCGTGGATACTGTATGCATTGAATTTATCATGTGTTTATGAGTATAATGATCATTGATGTTAATGCCTTATCATGGATAGTAATTTAAGTGTGTAAACATGGGTTAGAAGTGGGAAGCCAGGTAGAAGTTTTACAAGAACATTTAAGATGGCCAGGGGACCTAAAAAGGCTAGATATGGGAGGTGATACAGAGTTGACATCTCTCTAAATAGAATGTTGAAGAAAAGTAGAGGCAAGGGCAGGAAGGCCGAGAATAATAAATAAAGCTTTCTGGTAAGAGTGAGGAATTGTGTGAGTCGTGACTCAGAAGCAAAAAAACATTATAAACATGAGAGTGGCATATGTCTTTTTTATAGGCTACTTTTGTTTGAAGAAAAAAAAAATGAGAGAGAAATCCCTCTCCCCCTACTCAAGAGCTATATTTACATATAAATCTTAAAGCAATATCATAACTTCATGGTCTAGCAAGACATGTTTATCTTCAAAGCATACTTTAAAACTGCCTGATAATGAACACACTAACTTTTTAAATTATCATATGTTTTTGTAGATGTTATTCCACAATCTATGCAAGATTTACTGTGTATGAATAATGACTTTCCTCCAAGAGCACATTGCCTGGTAAGATGGTATGTATCTATTTTACTCAGGTATCTTTTAGTTGTGTGTGTTGCAGGAGACCTCAACACTGCCCCCAAGTTCACTGATTTGCTAAGAAGACTCAGAGGACTCAGCAGCTGATTTATTACAGAGACAGGATGCAAGGCAAAATCTGCAGAGGGAAGAGGCACATGAGGCAAAGTCCAGAGGAAGTACAAGCTTTTAAGAGCCGTTTCCTAATGGAGTCAGGCAAGATGTACTCATTTCCCTCAGCAACAAGTTGTGACAGCGTGTATGAAACAATGTCTATCAGGAACAATGTTAAATGCTCAGCACCCCGGGTTTTTAATTAGGGGGCTGGTCATATAAACAGACTTTAACTGGTATATACCAAAATTTCAGGCTCCCAGAAGGAAAGCAGGTATAAATCGCATTGTTTGCATAAACAAACAATGTGCAGCATAAATCGCATTGTTTGCACAAACAATTTAGGCTTAGCGAGTAGCTTAATCAGTTCTGGTAATGGTGAGAACCCTCCCCAAATCCCAATTCCCAGATGTTGGCCAAGAGCTAACCTTGCAAACAGGCTTTTCTTTTTTATTTTTTTGGTTTGTTTTTTCTTTTTAATTATTGTGGATATATAATAGTTGTACATACTTATCTTTTTTCAAAAAAATGATAAATGCTTGAGGTGATGGAGTTGCCAATTAAACGTTCCAATTCCATTCTTTTAGTTGTCTTGAAAAATACAACAAATTGTTAACTATAGGTGGCCTATTTTGCTACTGAATGCTAGATCTTACTTCTATCTAACTGTATTTTTGTCCCATTTACCATCTCCTCTTTATGCCCTGCCCGCCACTAAGCCTCTGGTAATTCTATTTAGAGATATGTCATCTCTTTATCACCTCCCATATCTAGCCTTTTTAGGCCCCCTGGCCATCTTAAATGTTCTTGTAAAACTTCTACCTAGCTTCCCACTTCTAACCCATGTTTACACACTTAAATGACTATCCGTAAAATACTGACATCATTCTGTTCTCTTATCTCCATGAGTTCACTTTTTTTTTTAGCTCTCACATATTAGTGAAAACATGTGTAATACTTGTCTTTCTGTGCCTAGCTTATTTCACTTAAATGTCTTCCAGTTCCTTCTATGTTGTTGTAAATGACAGGATTTCATTCTTTCTATGACTGAATAATACTCCATGTGTATATGTACCACAATTTCTTTATTCATTCATCTGTTGCTGGGTATTTAGGTTGATTTCATATCTTGGTTATTGTGAATACTGCTGCGGTAAACATGGAAGTGGAGATATCCCTTCAGTATGCTGATTTCCTTTCTGCAAGCAGGCTTTTTTAAGGATAGCAGTCACAGGCCTGCTGGTTCATCTTTTCTGCATAATATATTTCATAATCCAGGGTAGTGCTTTACAGTAGTCTCATGACAAGCGTAGAACATTTAAATATCATAGAAATTTTAATACATGTTACTGAATATTGAAATAAACTCAGTGTATTGGATATTGATCTGTTATGTGATAAAATCAAAACTCACTGTGTTTAAACTATAAATGTGATACATTAATATAAGAGGTACAGTCTTCCCCACCTAAGGTATCTACAGTTTTGCTTTCTGCGGTTTCAGTTACCTGAGGTCAAGTGTAGTCTGAAAATATTAAATGGAAAATTTCAGACAAAAACAACAAGTTTTAAATCGAATGCTATTCTGAGTAACATGGTGAAGTCTTGGGCCATTCTGCCCTGGAGGTGAATCATGCCTTTGTCTAGTGTATCCACACTGTATACGCTACCTGCCCCAAAGGCAGTTAGTAGCCACCTTGGTTATCAGATTGACAGATCACAAGTAGAAGGGTGAGTATAGTACAATGAAATATCTTGAGAGAGAGAGAGAGAGACCACATTTATATAACTTTTATTAAAAAATATTGTCATAATTTTTCTATTGGTATGTATATATAGGAAAAAACAGTGCACACAGGGTTTGATACCATCTGCAGTTTCAAGCATCCACTAGGGGTATTGGAATTATCTCCCACAGATAAGGGGGGACTATCTATATCACATGTAAAAGATCTCTTCCATCTTTTTCACTTATTCCAAGTGTCTGTGAACTTGCTTATTTTGGATGGAGTGGTCTTAAAACATACTACCACCAGAATGGCCCCAGTAAAAAGAGTATATGCTTAAGAAAGGAGACCTAGTTAAAGAACGTTTATATACTGGTTTGAAATTTTTCTATTGCTATCAGTTGGCCTTTTAATTTTTTTTAATTAAAGAAGAATTCTAAGGTAGGGGAAAATGATACTGTCTGTGTTTATCTTTTTCTTCATTTCATATAGTAAATAGGCTGTGTAGTACTTAAAAAAAAGAAAATTATTTGCAAATGCAGGTAAATTGCATACTGTTTCCTAAATATTCCTCTTTTAGTATGACCTTTTAAAAATTATGCACTTAAGCAACTTAACTAAAAAAGAAATTTAATAATTACATGTATTAATGTAATTTAATCCTTCCAAATTCTATTCTGGCCTTTTAAAATATGAATATGTACATTTAACATGACTAAATTTATCAGAAGGCAGCATAGTATCAGAGCATGAGCTTTGTATGCATTCATTCCTTCCTACATTCAACATTAATTTAACACTTACCATTTGGCTACATGCTGAATTAGGTTTAATTCCTAGCTCAGTCACTTAGTATTTCTACAACTTTGGTCAAGTTACTTAATTTCCTGTAGTTTGTTTCTACACTGGTAAAGTAAGAATAATAAATATTATGCACTTTCAGGGTAGTTGTGAGGATCAAATAAGATATTGGCTCTTAGTATGTTTATCAAAATCTAAATGCTATTACATGATTTCGGCCTTTTGATATGTTTCCTCAAACTGACACATAGTCCATGGTCAAAATACTAAATGAAGTAATGAAAGCTTTCTGTATATTAATATAAATAACTTGTTAGTAGGGTGTTTTTTTGTAACCTTTCCATTTACCTTTTTTTTTTCTTTTTTTGTTTCCATTTACTTTTAAAAATATTTTTTATATTAACATGCAGTAAAATGGACTTTTTTGTGGAAGTGATGAACAGTTCTCTGAACTTCAACACTGTATAGTTTTTTACTAGTACCAAAATCAGGAGATAGAACAGTTCCGTAACACCCCCTTGCCCCTGCCACCAAAAACCCCTCGTTGTCCCTTTTGTCTCTTAGGTATAGGCACACTCTTCCCACTCTTTTTAAGAGACAGGTCTGTCACCCAGGCTGGAAGTGATTGCAGTGGTGCAATCACTCCTGGATTCAAGTGATCCTTCTGCCTCAGCCTCTTGAGTAGTGAGGATTACAGGCGCATACCACCATACTTGGCTAAGTAGTTTTTTAATTTTTTGTAGAGACAGTGTCTTGCTATATTGCCTGGGCTGGTCTTAAACTTTTGGCCTCAAATGATCCTCTTACCATCAAATGATGGTCCCAAAGTGCTGGGATTATAGGTACGAGCCACTGTACTTGGCCACATTCCCCACTTAAAATTCCTGGAATCTCTGATCTTTCTATGTCACTGTAGTTCTGTCGTTTTGAGAGTGTCATATAAATAGGAGTCTACTGTATGTAAATAGAATTCTATATATAAATAGAATTACTGTATATAACCGTTTGTGACTGGCTTTTACAACTCAGCATGGTGCTTTTGAAATCCTTTGAGGTGATTCTGCTTATCAATAGTTTGTTCCTTTTTATTGCTGAGTAGTATTTTATTGTAAGGATATACCACACTGTTTACTCATTCATTTGTTGAGGGATATTAGGATTGTTTCTAGGTTTTGGCATTTTTAAACAGAGCTATACTATAAATATTTGTATACAGATTTTTGTGTGAAAATGCATTTTCAGTTCACTTGGGTAGATACCTAGAGTGGGATTGCTAAGTCATGTGGTAAGTGTATGTTTATAGGAAACTGCAAAACATTTCTAGAGTAGCTGTACCATTTTGCATTCCTGTCAACAATGTATGAAAGTTCCAGTTTCTACATCCTTACCAGCACTTGGTATTGTCAGTTTTTTTTTTTTTTTAAGCCATTCCTAGTAGGTACATAGTGGTATCTCATCCTAATATGTATTTTTTTTTTTTTTTTTTTGGAGACAGAGTCTTGCTCCGTCACCCAGGCAAGAGTGCAGTGGCGAGATCTTGGCCCACTGCAACCTCTGCCTCCTGGATTCAAGCAATTCTCCTTCCTCAGCCTCCCAAGTAGCTGGGATTATAGGCACCTACCACCGTGCCTGGCTAATTTTTGTATTTTTAGTAGAGACAGGGTTTCACCATCTTGGCTAGGCTGGTCTCGAACTCCTGACCTTGTGATCCACCCGCCTCGGCCTCCCAAAGTGCTGGGATTATAGGCATGAGCCACCATGTCCAGCCTCTAATCCTAATTTTAATTTTGAAATCTTTCATGCATTTATTTGCCCATTTATATTTTCTCTGTATTACAGTATCCAAGTCTTTTGCACATAGTTTAATTGGGTTGTTTGTAACAGATAAGACTGTAACTTACCTTTTCATTTCTCTTACAATGTCTTTTCTAGAACAAAAGTTTAAAAATTGAGTGAAGTTCAGTTTTATCAATTTTTAATTTTATGGGTTGTGCTTTTGGTGCCATATCTGAGGACTTTTTGCTGTAGGCACAAATCTTTCTCCTATTAAAAAATTATTTTATTTTGGAATTATTCAAAATCTGAGGGTGAAAGCAGCTATTCATGGATGCTGGGGATGGTGGTAGCGGATCCATTACCTGGTTGGCGAAAGGGGTGGCGGTCGCCTGTAGTATTCTTTCCAAAAACCCTTAATCTCAATATATCCATTTTGATATTTAGATCTTACCTGATTTCTTTCAGCAGTGTTTTACAGTTTTCAGCATGAAGATCCTATAAATGTTATGTTTCTACTTGCTGTTTTTTTAATAAAGGAGCTATTATAATGATATTTTTAATTTTTTTCATTTCCAGTTATTCATTACTAGTATGTAGGAATATAGCTGATGTTGAGGGGTTGACCTTGTATCCTGTAACCATGCTAACCTCAATTACTAGTTCTAGGAGTTGTCATTTCTTTGGGGTTTTCTGTATATACAATCATTGTCTCTGAATATGGATAGTTTTATTTCCTTTCTAATCTCTGTTCTTTTTTAAAAATACATATTGCAAGATACCATCAAGCAATCTAGTCATTTTGTTTTTTTCTTTTTAAAACTGGCTAGAGCTTCCAGCAAAATATTGAATAGGATTTGCTCATCTCAGGGGGAAAGCAGTTAGTCTTTTACCATTAAGTATGATGTTAGCTGTAGGTTTTATCGTAGGTGCTCTTTATCAGATTGAGAAAGTTCCCTTTTGTTTCTGCTTTGCTAAGAGTTTTTTATTATGAATTGATGTTGAATTTTGTCAAATGCTTTTTCTGTTTGATACGATTATTTTTTTCTTTAGATTTTTAATATGTTGATTGCGTTGATTGATTTTTGTATACATAACCAGCTTTGCATTCTCAAGATAAACTCCACTTCTTTGTGGTGTAATTTGTATTTCTGTGTGTGTGTGTGTTTGTGTGTGTGTGTGTGTGTGTGTGTATTGCTGTATTTGATATGCTAATAGTTTGTTGAGGACTTAAGTGTCTATGTTCATGAGGGATGTTGGTCTGTAGTTTTCTTTTCTCATGCTTTGATTTTGGTATCAGAGTAATGTTGGCCTCATAGTGTGAGTCAGAAAGTATTTAAGTGTTTTGTTCTCTTCTGTTTTCTTTGAGAGAGTATGTAAAATTGATTTTTTTCTTTTTTAACTTTGATAGAATTTGCTTTTGAAACTTTCTGGGGCTGGCATTCTCATTTTATGGAGTCGTCAATTCCTTCTAGGGTCCAGGATTTAAGCAGAGGTCTCAGTTCCAGTTCCTTGCCTTATGTATACCCATATTCCTGAGAAGTCATTCAGAACATTACAACCTCCATAGTAATAGTGATTTGGATTGATAGAATAAACCTAAATCTAAAGGATATAGAAGGAAGTTTGTGTGTTTAGGTTATTATATAGCAGAGAGATTGGTAACCTTATCAGAAAGATATGCAGCTTCCAAGTCCCAGGGCCTCATAAGCAGACGCACAAGTTGTAGATGATAATATCTGAGTGATATTGTGCTTCTGGAAGCCGAGTTTCTGGGCCTAGCCTTATTTATATTTATTATGAGACTGGGGCATTCTTGGACATAGCCTAATCTGGATACATGCCAGAGACCAGTTTCCCTGGCCTGGGTATACTTCATCATCTCAGAGTTATATAATTCACATATGACTGCTAGGCTAAAATACATGGTATTATCAGACATAAACAGACTTTTCTTTCATCATTCTTGTTCTTTCCAGTCTAGCACAGCATACTCAGCTTTGCAAACATTTTTATAAGTCAAACTAACAGACTTTTAACAGTAAAAGGCTTACGCTGTAAAATCCCAGCTCCCACTGCTCAGCTGTTAGGGCCTATAGCCAGACCTGATCTTCCCCTGGTATTTTTCAGTCACCTTCTGTGCTCGCTTTTGCCTTTCAGTAAACTGTTTCTGTTATCCAGGAAACTCCTTTTTATTCTTTCAAATTCAGCTGTGTATTTTACAAAATTGTCATATTTGATCAGGTATTTCTTTGTGTTTTGGGGCAAGGAGGGCCTGTGTCATGTCAGTTGGTTGGAAGTCACTTTCGGTTTTGTCTTACTTGATCTTTCTTAAAAGTTTAGAAAGCCAACAATAAAGCTTTTGAGAACTGTTTAAAAATTAGGCATATTAAAAGTACATGTATTTTCTTTTATTCAACAAACGTTATTTTTAAACATTTACTGTGATCCAGATATGGGAATATCAAGGATAAAACATGGTTCTTGCCTCAGTAATCTTTGAGATTAGTATAAAGGGAGTAGACAACAATAACATTTTGTGATAAATGCTGTCATAGAGGGCAGAACACAAGGTTTGATGCAAACTCATAGGAGGTACTTGTAATTCGGACAGATTAAATCAGGAAGATGTTTCCAGACAAGGTGGTACCTCACCTGAATCCTGAAAGACAAGTGAGAATAGCCAGGTGAATAAGCTTAACTAATAAGTTAGGTTAAAAGATACTTGAAGCAGAAGGAAAGCGTTAGCAGAGGTGATGATGTTTGAATGAACTTTTGAAACTTGCAGGTAGTTTGGTAAGGTTGGGTATGGCAGCAGAGAGTTGGGAATGGGGAAGATGAGAAGGACTTTGGTATGTAGATATTTTAAGACTAATGTGAACTGGATATCTTAAGAGGATTTCATAATCTCCTACTTCTGTTTTATTCATAGAATTTTTATTGCAACTGTTAATAAGTGAATTTCTCAAAAATTTCAAGGATACAAATTACTTGTAATGTGTCAGAGATACTGAAGAGTAACATGCATAGAAGTTTTCACCTATATATTTATTTAAATTTAAATTTGAAAAAGGTAAACCGGAATTAAAGCAATGATAGTGAAAATCTGAAAACGATTTTGCAATATAGGTATCTTTACTTATTTATATTCAACTATACCATAAGCATACAATTAGTAAAGGTCGACCCTGTCAGAGTAATTTAAAATTAATATATGATTTACTTACATTTTCAAATCAAATTCTAGAAAATAGATTTTTGGCATTTATGTTCAATGCTAAATTTTGGTAGTTCGAGTTTGTCTGTGATCTGTATCTATTTTGAGATCTTCTGGTTTCAGTTTTCATATCAAACACCTCCCAGATTAGCTCCAAGCCTATTTAACTTTGTTAAGGGTGTTTTATAAAAATGGACTTTAAAAGATATGTGAGCATGATCAATTTTATGTTCTTGGCAGTGTAATTGATCTTAATGATGTGATTTGCCGGATGTGTCTTGCAGCCTTCTAATATACCTGTCCTTTAAACACTTTTTTTTTTTTTTCTCTAAATGCCTTCTGGTGGGTGTTTCCTGAAACCATTGTTACAGATTGTATTATCTTGATTGTTATTTTTCATAATATAGATAACCCTGGAAATGACATAGACTTTAACCGTAGCCAACATTTATGTCCAAATGTAAATTCATAAGCAGAGTTTTTAATAGGAAGGTGTGGTAGGCATGATAATGAACCCAGCTAGTCCCCAGAGATGGTCCATGTCCTAAATCTTAGAACCTGTGAATATAAGTTATGTGGCAAGATGGATTAAGGAGCACATGGAATTAACATTGCTTAGCAGTTGACTTTAAGTTAGGGAGATTTATCCTGGATTATCTGAGTGGTCCCAGTGTAATCACAAGAGTTCTTAAAATTGGAACAGGGTGACAGGAGAGTTAGGGTCATATTGCTGTGAGAAGAACTGGTCCCAGTGATGTAGGTTTTGAAGATGGAAGAAGAGGGCCAAAAGCCAAGTAATGAGGGTAAACCTCTAGAAACTGGAAAAGGCAAGGAATAGGTTCTCTGCTGGAGCCTCCTGAAGGAACACAGCCTTGCTGACACCTTGAATTTAGCCTTGTGAGGCCTGTGTCTGACTTCTGACCTGCAGAACTATGGGATGATCAACCTGTGTTATTTTAAGTCACCAAACTTGTAGTAATTTCTTACAGTAGCAATATGAACTAATACAGAAATTAAAGAGCATGAAAGCTGTAGACACCTGGAGAGGCGCTATTGAGAGCGGAAAAATACACTGAAAATAGGCGCTATTGAGAGCTAGGTTTAAGGGAGGATATATTTTGTCCCCAGGGCTCTGCCTTTGTTGAGCATTGTCTTTGGGCCTTCAGCTTCAGTCATGCTTTATTGGTCACCACAAAGGAACAGTCCGCAAATAATCTTGTGAATTGTTGAATAATTATTATGGCTTTAAAGAAATATTTATTTTTGTGATTTTTTTTTTTTTTTTTTTTTGAAGACAGAGTCTTACTGTGTCCCTCAGGCTGGAGTGCAGTGCCGCTATCTGGGCTCACTGCAACCTCCACCTCCCAGGTTCAAGCAATTCACCTGCCTCAGCCTCCTGAGTAGCTGGGACAACAGGCACATGCCACCATGTCTAGCTAATTTTTAGGATTTTAATAGAGAGGTGGTTTCACCATGTTGCCCAGGCTGGTCTTGAACTCTGGAGCTCAGGCAGTCTGCCTGCCTCGGCCTCCCAAAGTGCTAGGATTACAGGTGTAAGCCACTGTACCCAGCCTCATTTTTGTAATTTTTAATGTATTTTTTTGCTGTCAATAGAGATATATGTGAAGGTCCTTAGGGCTGTTCTAAAATACTGATTTCATAAACCTGACAGTTTTGAGAAATCAGCATTTTAGAATAGCCCTGAGGACCTGTAAAATGTTCTCATTCTTCCAAAAGTGAATGTTAAAAGGACTTCTGGTAATGGCAGTGTGAAATGGTTAGTGATTCCTCTTTACTAAAGAGAAATTTTTTTAAAAAGGCATTAAACTGGGCAAAACTGTCAAAAAACCACCATTTCTGGCCCCTCTTCCTATAGCTGTTTCTGTCGCCTCCTTTCTTCTCCCTAACCTGTGTTGGTGACAACTGAGCTTTCTAGTCTAGATTGGCCATGAAAATACCACCTCTGTTGCCAGATGAGCATATTTAATTCTTTACTAGGGGAGAGGGAAGGCACAAAAACTTTTGCCTTTGCCAATCAAAAGGAATGGATTTGGTTGGGAACAGATGGGTAAAACCTGTACCTTTGTTAGGCCAAGGTTGCATTTCTAGTTCAAGGCAAGTGATGGATTAGTCAGAAATTTAACAGAGAAATCTTGTATTAGAGCCATAGGAAGACTGAGATACCCTCTCTACACATCCCTAGATGACAGAAAAACTACATATATGCAGGTGAGACTGAGCAGAGCCCAAACTTAAGTGCTGGTTGCAATTTTAAATGCATTCCCCAACCTACACACATTTAGCAGAAAGTGAAAGGAAGACCTTTAGGCTTAGGTGTTTTGGCATGATCCGTGCCCAAATTATTGGTTTACCCACAAACGATACACACAAGAGGTAGCCCCTAGAAAGCCAGGCTGAGATATTGAAAATAAGAATAAAGCAATGGAATAGAGATATCAGAGGCTGCACTCTGTTGAGAAGACAGTTTCCTCAGTGTAAGTCCAGGCAAGTTACTAAATGCAAACAAATTGGAAAAGCTAACAACCCTCAGAAAAGTTCAACAGAATCTGGTTTTGGTATAATATATTATCAAAATGTACAGTTTTCAACCACAAATTACTAGATGTACAATGAAACAGGAAGTGTGACCCATACAAGGGGAAAAAAATAGTAGAAATGGACTCTTAATGGGCCTAGATATTAGATTTAGCAATAACATCAAAACATTTATTACAAGGGACTCTTAATGGGCCTAGATATTAGATTTAGCAGTAACATCAAAACATTTATTAAGAGAATTGAAGGAAAGGGTTTTCAAAGAATTAAATCCTAACAATGAGTTACATAGTAGTCTCAATAAATAGAAACTATAATAACCAAATGGCGGCCAGGTGTGGTGGCTCATGCCTGTAATCCTACCACTTTGGGAGGCTGAGGTGGGCAGATCACTTGAGGTCAGGAGTTCGAGACCAGTCTGGGCAACATGGTAACACCCCATCTCTACTAAAATAAATTAAAAAAAAAAATTAGCCAGGCCTGGTGATATGTGCCCATAGTCCAGCTACCTGGCAGGCTGAGGTAGGAGAATTGCTTGAACTTAGGAGGTGGAGGCTGCAGTAAGCTAAGATACTGTTGTACTCCAGCCTGGCCAACAGAGCGAAACTCCATCTCAAACAAGCAAACAAAAAAACAGATGGAAACTCTAGAGTTGAAAAGTATAATTGAAATGAACTTTCTTCACATTGGCTCAAAAGCAGATCTGAGATGATAGAAGAGTTGGTAGATTTGAAAAATTAACAGAAATTGTCCAGTCCAAAGAACAGAGAAAAAAGTTCGGAGAAAAAAAAAATAGAACCTCTGAGATCTGTGGGTCAGTGTCAAGTGTTCCAAAGCATGCATGTAATGGGACTCCCAGGTGAAGAGAAAGAAAGTGGTAGAAAAACAAATTTGAAGAAATAATAGCTGAGAATTTTCCAAATTTGATTAAAAACACTCAGAACCAGAAGCCTTAGTGAACCTTAAGTAAGATAAACACAAAAGAGAACCACCCATACTAGACATAGTATGGGCAACCTGCTGAATCCCTTAGATGGAAAGAAAATCTTGTAGGCAACAAGAGAAAAATGACTTGTCATGTACAAGAGAACAGTACTCTTTGTTGACTTCTCATCAGAAACAGTGGAGGCCAGAGGACAGTGCAATGACACATTCAAAGTTCTGAAAGGAGCTCACACCTGTAATCCCAGCACTTTGGGAGACTGAGACGGTTGGATTGCCTGAGCTCAGGAGTTCGCGACCAGCTTGAGCAACATGGTGAAACCTCGTCTCTACTAAAAAAAACAAAAAACAAAAAATTAGCTGGATGTGCCAGCTTCGCCTGTAGTCCCAGCTACTCAGGAGGCTGAGGTAAGAGAATTGCTTGAACCTGGGAGGCAGAGGTTGCAGTGAGCCAAGATTGCGCCACTGCACTCTAGCCTGGGCGACAGAGCGAGACTACTTCTCAAAAAAAAAAAAAGTTCTGAAAGGAAAACAAAAACAAAAAAACAAAAAACAAACCCACTACTGACCAAGAATTCTATATCCAGTGAAATTTTATTTCAAAAATAAAGGTGAAATAATGATATTGACAGAAAAATTGACAGAATTCATCCTTGCCTTACAAGTAATAGTCAAAGAAATAGAGGGTAACTGGAATCCATAGGAAGGAATGAAGAACATTGGAAATACTCTAGTAAATGAATATATTCTCGTAATTTAAAAACTAAGTGTAAGATTGTTTAAGCAATAATTACAGCAACGTGTTATTGGGTTTATAACATATATGTAATTTGTAATATATATGACAATATTATACAAAGGAAGATGGGTAGGGAATGCAGTTATATTGTATAACATTGCTAGATTTTACTACAGTTAACCTGAGTAGATTATAAATTAAAGATGTGTATTATAATATCTAAAAAAACTAAAAATAAATTCAAAAAAAGGAGTTGTTGATTGAAAACCTCCAATGTCCCAGGTGTTTTTGTAAGTGGTAGGTATTTATGTCTAAGGAATTGTTTTTTCATTGTTTAGAACCACCATTTTTTGGTGATAACAGTGTTTTATGCATATACTTTTATGCCACTTTTTTTTGAAGGGGTCCTTAATCTATTTCTTTCAAAGGTAATACATGTGAGAGTTGTAGAATGGTAGCATTCAAAGTAAGTGGTATGGTTTTATGATTTGCCTATGTGAGAGTAACAACAAATATGTCAAATATTGGTTAAATTTTTGTTGTGGTACTTTTGGTCTTTATTGGACGAGGAAATAAAAACGCATCTTAAAATGAACAAAAATGAATGGTTGATTGTCCTACCTTAGTCATTTGGAAGATGGGATGCTAAGACACATTTATATTTAAATATAGTATTTAGTGTATATATGCAATCTATTATTCAGATGAAACAGTTATTAAGAAGTACAATTGTGACATTTTCATTTGAGTTGATACATTTGATCTAATAAATTTAAGTTACTGGGCTAGAAATTTTAGGAAATATATTTATTAATGAAACTCGCCCTAATAGGTATGTGCTGGTCTCTCACTGTTGTTTTAATTTCACTTACCTGATTACATGTGATGGAACATCTTTGCATATACTTGTTTGCTATCTTTATATCTTCTTGGGTGAGGTGTCTGGTTGAAGTCTTTCGACTTTTTTTTTTTTTTTTTAAGTCGGATTATGTTCTTATTTTTGAGTTTTAAGAGTTCTTTGTAGATTTTGGATAACAGTTCTCTATCTGAAATGTCTTTTGCAAATATTTTCTCCCAGACTATGATTATGTCTTTGATCTTCTTGACAGTGTCGTTTACAGAGCAGATATTTTTAATTTTAATGAAGTCCAGAGTATCAGTTTGTTCTTTTCATGGATTGTCCCTTTGGTATTGCATCTAAAAGGTCATCAACAAACCCAAAGTTATCTAGATTTTATTCTGTGTTCTCAGAGTTTTGTAACTTTGCATTTTATATTCAGGTCTGTAATCCATTTTAAGTTAGCGTTTGTGGAGGATGTAAAGTCTGTCTAGATTTATTTTTTTGTATGTGGATGTCCAGTTGTTCAGCACCATTTGTTGAAAAGACTATCTCCATTGTATTGCCTCTGCTCCTTTTCAGAGATTAGTTGATAATATTTATGTGGGTCTATTTCTGGGCTCTCTATTCTGTTCCATTGATCTCCATTGCTCTGTTCTATTTGCCAATACCACACTGTATTGATTTCTGTAGCTTTATAGTAGTGCTTGAAGTTTGATAGTGTTAGTTCTCCAACTTTCTTCTTCTTCAGTATTTTTTTATTATTTTGAGTTTTTTTTTTTTTGCTTCTGCTTATAAACTTTAGAAGCAGTTTGTGGATATCCTTACAATAACTTGCTGAGATTTTGATTGGGATTACATTGAATCTGTAGATGAAGTTGGAAAGAACTGATATCTTGGTAATACTGTCTTCCTATTCATGAATATAGAATATCTCTTTATTTGTGTGTGTGTGTGTGTGTGTGTTTGTGTGTGTGTGTGTGTGTGTGTTTGTGTGTGTGTGTGTGTGTGTGTGTATATGATGGTGGTGGTATTGGTGGTGGTAACTGTAATTATTTTGCCACTCCTCCATTGAAGAATATTTAGGTTGTTTATAGATTTTTACAATTAAAATATTATAGTGAATATCACTGTACATGCATCTTTTTGCATTTGTAAGAATGGTTTTGTAGCATAGATTTTGAGATATATAATTGAGTTTTGTCAATTTTAAATATTGATATATTCTGCCCTTTTGCTCTCCAAAATTTAAAAAAAATTTTTTTATTAAGAGACAGGGCCTCGCTCTGTCACCAGGCTGGAGTATAGTGGTGTGATCATAACTCCCTGCAGCATTGATCTCCTGGGCTCAAGTTATCCTCCTACCCCAGCCACCTGAGTAGCTAGGAGTACAGATGCACACCACCATGCCAAGCTAATTTTTAAATTTTTTGTAGAGATGGGGGTGTCACTATGTTTCCCAGGCTGGTCTAGAACTTCTGACCTCAAGTGATCCTCCCACCTCAGCCTAAAACTTCTTTTAAAGTTTATATCACCACCTGTGGCATATTCCAGCACTCTTGTGAACACTGGAGTCTATCAGTATTTTACAATTTTTGCCAGTAGAGTAACAGTGATATCTTGTTTTAGTATTTATTTTTCTAATAGTGAGATTGAGCATCTCTTTGTAGACATTAACCATTTATATTTCTTATTCTATAAAATGTATATTAGTTTTTTCTCATTTTTTATGTCTGATTTTTTTATTGTGGTGAAACATCCATAACAAAATTTGCCATTTTAACCATTTCTAAGTGTGCAGTTCAGTGGTATCGAGTACATTCACATTTTTGTGCAACCATCACCACTATCCTTCTCCACAACTTTATCATCCCATACTGAAACCCTGTAACCATTAAACAATGACTTCTCTCCTCTCCCTCTTAGCCACTGGAACCAGTATTACTTTCTCTCTGTATGACTTTTATTCTTTTAGTATCTCATATAAGTAGAATCAATGTAACATTTGCCCTTTTTTTACTGGCTTTTATTTCACTTAGCATAATGTCTTCTAAGTTCAGCTGTGTTGCAATATGTATCGGAATTTGTTTTTAAAGCTAAATAATATTTGATTGTATGTATATACCACATTTATCCATTCATCTGTAGATGGGCATTTGGATTGCTTCTCCCTTTTGGTTACTGCGAGTAATTCTGCTGTGAACATGGGTGCACAAATATCTATTTGAATCTCTGTTTTCATTTCTTTTGGATTTATCATTAGTGTTTTGCTGGATCAAATGGTTAGTTTGTGTTCATTTTTAAAAATAATCTACCATACTGTTTAACCGTTTTACATTTCTACCAACAGTGCCTAAGGATTTTGATTTCTCTGCGTCCTTGCTAACACTTATTGTTGGTTTCTTTGATAATAACCATCCTAATGGGTATGAGGTATTATGTCATAATAGATTCAATTTGCATTCCTCTAAGATTAGTGATGTTGAGGATTTTTTCATGTGCTTATTTGCCATTTGTATATTTTCTTTTGAGTGACATCCATCCAAGTCCTTTGCCCATTTTAAAATCTGGATGGTTTTTGTTGTTGTTGTTGTTGATTTTTACTTTTTTTTTTTTAAAGCTCTCACTTAATGTTTGTTTTCTTTTGATGAAGGCATAGTCTTAGGATTCAAGTAGACCTATTGAGAAAAAAGCAATGACTTATATTGACATTTTAAAGATCATAAAGAAGAGAGTACATTTAACAAGAGTGATCCTCCCACCTCAACCTCCCACGTTGCTGGGACTATAGGCACTCTCCATCATGCCCAGCTAATTTTTAAAATTTTTTGTAGAGGGGTATCTTGCTATGTTGCCTAGGCTGGTCTTGAACTCCTAAGCTCAAGTGATCCTCCTGCCTTGGCCTGCCAAGATACTGGGATTACAGGTGTGAGCCACCACACATGGCAAGGTAAATCTTTAAAGGACTTGCCAGGATTTGGGTATTTAGTAATGGCAGTACAGTGGATGAGGGGGAGACATTTTATCAATAGATAGAGGAAACAAAGGCTTAGGAGATGGAAGGTAGATTGCAGATAAATGGCAATTCAGCTTGGCTTGTTATTCAAGTATACAGTGGCACTGTGTGTGTGTACAGTAAGAAGATTGTTTGAGGCCGGGTGTGGTGGCTCACGCCTGTAATCCAGGCACTTTGGAGGCCAAGGCAGGCGAATCACCTGAGGTCGGGAGTTCAAGACCAGCCTGACCAACATGGTGAAACCCTGTCTTTAAAAAAAAAAAAAAGGATTGTTTGACAACAGCTGTCAGTGTTAAAATGCAAATATTCTTTTATCCAGCAACCACTAGAAATTTATTATAGAGATTTATTTGTAGAAAGAGACAGTTGCAGTATTGTTGCAGCAGCATGAAACTGGAAATAAAGTACTAATCAGTAGGGGATTGTCCTTTGAAACGAAGCTTTACGAAGTATATAAATATATATAATCTTATTTGAGAGTAGGTGGTTACATGGATAAATGGACCATTTCTGGAAGAATAACCAAGAAACTTTATGGTAATTTAACACTAGTACAGGGGATGGAACAGGGGGATGTTCACTTGTTTTGTTTTCTTTCTTTCGGGGACATTTGGAAAAAAGAAAACTATATTTTTCAAAGATCTTTAGAGCTTAATTTTTAAAGCTCTGGATTATTTTCAATATTTTATGCTGCCTCTACATAACTAATTTTGATTTTTAGGGCTAGGAGGGTAGAGGCAGCATGAGGAAATGAAATAAGTTTTTGTCATCAAAATAATAAACATACTATGAATTAGACTTTATTTTTTAAATCATTACTGCTGTTTTAGGGATTTCTTGAGAAGAATGTTTATAAAAATAGGCATTAATAACTCTTCACATACTAGAGATTAAAATAATTTAGGCAAATGAGTAATATTGTTCATAAGTTATTTTCTTTATTTAAAAAATATTAAATAAAAATACAGAGTGAATACGAGAGGAATTTTCGGTAGACAATATCATCAATTTGACTATGTTTTTGTAAAAGTTTGGCAACAAATTTGTGATTTTAGAGGATGTGGCAACTGAATGAGAAGTTTTAATTAATGTAGCTGTCATAGCAAGATTAAGCTGTTTTATGATAATTTTTTGACCCTTTTTTAATATGTGTTGAGTAAAAGAACACAAGAATTCCTTAATTAGGATTCTTAGTAAACTGTGTTCTCACATTTAGACAAGCAATTATCATTGCTGATAATTTTCCTGCAGTTTAGGGAATCTGTCAAACTTTCTTCATTTGGGGACTTAGTGCTGTCAGTTCATTAAAGCAAAATTTCAATAATTGCTTTCTTCTTTTATCTTGTAAACTTAACTTTGAAGGTAAAACTGTTGTTTAATGGTCTTTGTGATTTCTGCAAATTGTTTCTAATTGTTTCTAATTTGTAAAGAATAGAGGGGAACTAGTAGGTGGATGATGGAAGTGCTTCTTAAAATTGGGGTCTTTGTAGGTTGGATTGCCATTAAAAGAAACACCTATAGTTTAAACCTGACTTGTTAAATTTTCTGTAGGGAAATTTTTTGTGTGTTTTTCAAGTAATGGATTTTTGTTTCCCCTGTTTAATGCAGTGATTCTTTTTTTAAGGTATGGTCTGCGAGAGTTCGTGGTGATTGCCCCCGCTGCACACAGTGATGCTGTTCTCAGTGAGTCTAAGTGCAGCCTTCTTCTGAGTTCTGTTTCTATTGCCTTGGGAAACACTGGCTGGTGAGTGGACATTTTTAAAAACCTAGACAAAAAAACTATTTTTAATAATTTATGAAGGCAAACAGTTATTAAAAGTTAGCTTTTTTATTATAATTAGGAACTTAGTACATATATATTTTTAGTACATATATATGCACATATACTTTTTTTTTTTTTTTTTTTCCAGTAGAGACTGGGTTTTCACTGTGTTAGCCAGGCTGGTCTGAAATTCCTGACCTCAGATGATCTGCCTGCCTCAGCCTTCCAGAGTGCTAGGATTACAGGTGTAAGCTACTGTACCTGGCCTAAAATGAACTCTGTTAAGTTTAATTAGTTGAAAATTTTTCTTTTAACAATATACCTGCATATTTTTATACTGGAATTTGGTATATAAGGACAAAACTAATAAAACCTAAATGGAGGCCATTTCTTTTTCTTTCTTTTTTGAGACAGAGTCTCTCTCTGTTGCTCAGGCTGGAGCGCAGTGGTGCAATCTTGGCTTACTGCAACCTCTTCCTTTTGGGTTCAAGCAGTTCTCCTGCCTCAGCTTCTGAGTAGCTGGAAGTAAAGGTGTGTGCCACCACACCTGGCTAATTTTTTGTATTTTTAGTAGAGATGGGGTTTCACTATGTTGGCCAGGCTGGTCTTGAACTCTTGACATCAGGTGATCCACCCACCTCAGCCTCCCAAAGTGCTGGAATTACAGGCATGAGCCACCATGCCCAGCTAATGAAGGCCATTTCTAAAGATAATCTTACTGAAATAATTCAATGTGTATTTGGAATAACTTCTTTAAAAGTTAATTTTCAGTACCTTTAGGCTCTATTCTTAAATGAAAGTATTTAAGAAAATGAAATTTGTTTAATTACTATTCTGTTATTTTGAGTTGTGTTTCATTTGCGTATCGAATAGACTATGATACGCTAACTCTAAATCTGCTGGGGAATAATTAATTTATTATAGTGACTGTACTCCGTGGTATGTCCTATGTGAGTAATTTTTCCTTTTAAAAAAAGGAATGGCTAGAATATTTACTAATGTAGTGTTATTAACTTGGGGATGTATTTGTACAATCCTTTCTTGTTATTTAAGGTAGTTACGTGTTACAAAGTTGCCACAAACACTGAGTTATCAATTCCTGACCTATTTCTCCTACGTGAGATACAGACTTAGGTTCCTGTGAGCTTCTGATCACATTTTTGTCAACCAGTTAATACATAACCTTCTTTTATGTCTGTTTCTGTTTAAAGGTAGCTTATTTAATATACATTGTTGAATCATTAACATTGAACTTGTAGCCAAAAGCAGTGTAACTTGTGCATGCACGAAACTTATTTAACACACGTATTTTCTCTATAAGGCACATCACAACCTTCTTGTGCTTAGGAGCCCTCCTTTGTCTTTAGATGATATGAAAAATCTTTCACTACAATATTGGCTTAATTTACATTGTTTAATACCTGTGAGTTAGGTTTTATTATTAATTTGGAAAGACTAATATTAAATAATCACTTTTATTCAAGACAGTTTTCATTCTCTTGTTTTCTGACTTTCAGTTAGCTGTTCTAAAACAATTTTCAGACTAATCAAAGTACCTCTAGATGGTAGTTTCTTCGGTTCAGAAGAATGTCTTTGTAATAAACCTGTGTTTTTGTTGTTTCCAGTTTAATGCTTTTAAATTCTTGAGATTAAAATAATTTGGGAAAAATTTGAGGTTCAGGAGTTCAGGTTTAATGTTTAATGAGCTTGTATTCTATTCCTGTTTAATCATGTCTTGCAGTCAGGTGCCACTCTTCGTGCAAATTCACCAGAAATGGCGAAGAATGTATGTAGGAGAATGTCAAGGTCCTGGTGTACGAACTGATTTTGAAATGGTTCATCTGAGAAAAGTGCCAAATCAGTACACTCACTTATCAGGTCTGCTGGATATCTTCAAGTCAAAGATTGTGAGTTGGCATTGATATTGTCAGTCTTATCTGAGATCCAGATAAAAGTAGAGATTTGATCATTTTATTCATTATATAGAAACATTTCTCTATAATATTGATGATGCAATTGCTTGGAAGAAAGCTGTGAATACATAAATTACTTTGTAATTTCAAAGAAACAACATACCTAATTATATTTTTAGTGTACTAATGTCAAAGCCACAACTGATTTGTTTTGTTCGTTCAGTCTGTTAGTATTTATTGACTGTGTTATGTCTTTTACTTCTTGTCCTCTCTTGGTAATATTACCAGTCTCCCAAGCTTATTGGGGTTCAGGTAGCTGCTTGTTTCAGTATTTGACTATTGACTATGAGCTCCTTAAGGTCTAAACCTTTTGGGTTTTGAATTGCATTTCCCCCCCTAAATCTTTATTTGATATAATTTTCAAGGTTAATTTGGCTTATATTCTAGGCTTGAGAGCAGCAGGGCTAAATGGGACATGCTAAATATATTCTTGTATTCTATAACAACACTGTCTATAGCTATGGAGGACTTGCCTGTGCTGCTCTGTGGGGAGTGGGGGAATGGGGACTGATGAGGGCTTACGTTGAGGAGCTGTTTGTGAATACCACCAGAAAAGAGAGAAAGCTAGAAAACCAAGTAGTGGAGGGGATCCTCTGCTTAGAGAAATATTACTCTTAGGTTATTAGGATGCTGATTTAAATTTGGAGTGTGTTAAGTGCTAAATGTGACACTATCTCACTTAAGTGACCAGATTTGATTAATAAACTGACATCATGTGTTGCATGATGGCTATTAATCACATTTGGTCACTTAAGTGAGATAGTGGCAGTTTTAGCACTTAAATATATAAGTATATTGATTATATACTTATATTAAGTTTTAGCACTTAAATATGTAAGTATATAAGTATAATGAAGTATATTGATTATAAATAAATATATTAATTAGGATATATAATTACATATGTGATATTCCTGCCAAAATGTTTAACATACTATAAATCAAAACGTGAGGAAACAATTATGCATTTCCAAAGTGAGCCGTATGTTGCAACAGTAACTGGTCAGTATCATGATAGGCAAAATAAAGGCTGGAAGCTATTTAGATTTAAGGAGATAATGGGACCTGACAGCTAAATGCAATGCATGATTCTTGATTGGATCTTTTATCAAAACAAAATAGCCAGTAAGGACATTATTGGGACAGTTGGGCTGACTTTAATATGGATTGTATGTTAGAAAATAGTATCAATGTTAAAGTTACTGAATGTCATAATTGTATTATGGTTGTATAGGATGATGCCCTTGTTCTTAGGAATTATATGCTAAAGTATTTTTTCTCTTTTTCTTTTTTTTTCCTTACACCTTATACAAAAATTAACTCAAGACATGCTAAAGTATTTAAGGGTGAATTGTCCTGATGCCTACAATTTACTTTTAGAAGGTTCAGCCAAAAAAATGTCATATGCATAATATATATATGTGAATATGTGGCAAAATGTTAATAATTATGAACTCTGTGAAAGTCATATGGGTGTTCATTGTGCTAGTTTTCCAACCTTTCTGAAGGTTTGAGAATTTTCAAAAGAAAAAGAATTATAAGAAAAAATTGCTGAAATTTGTTTTTTAATAGATAACATTTGTTAAAAAGATATTTAGGATTAGAATTTAATCATAAAAACATGTTTTTAGTGTTGAGGACCTAAATAGTGTAGTGGTAGGATTGTCACCAACCAGATAAATCCCTCTGATATTAAAAAAAAGTAATGCATTTACCAGGGTGGCGAATTAGAGTAAAAGCTTCCTTTTACCTCTCCACCCCACCCCCAGTTCTCTCCTCAAAATAACAACTGTTAGCAGTGACTTGTGATTATCTCCATTAGAAAAATTACAGATGCTTTTAGAGAATTCCATGTATATATGTAATTTTCTTTTCAAAACCCTTCTGGGTTCTGAAGTGCTGTAGGTACTGCTAATTTCACATATAGTTTGGAAATTTTTTGAAAAAGGCAAGTATGTATTAGTACCTTCTCCATTAGTTTTCCTTTGCTCTCATCAGAAGTCTTCAATTATATTTAAATATTTTAGATCAAATTTCTAGTCACATGGAAATAATACTTTATTCCTTTTTTCTTTTTTTCTTTTTTTGAGATAGGGTCTCACTCTTATCACCCTATCAGGGTCTCCCTCTTATCACCCTATCACTCAGGCTGCAGTGTAGGGTGTGTGTGATTATGGCCCACTGCAGCCTTGACCTCCTGGGCTCACTGAATCCTCCCACCTCAGCCTCCCAAGAAGTTGGGACTGCAGGTGTGCACCACCACACACAGCTAATTTTTGTAGAGACAGGGTTTCACCATGTTGCTCAGGCTGGTCTTAAACTCCTAGGCTCAAGCAGTCCACCTGCTCTGCCTCCCAAAGTGCCAAGTTAATAGGCATGAGCTACCACATTGGGCCTTATCCTTCTTCTTAAGAAACCATTAATGAATATTATCTTCAGATCTTTTATGTCACATCTCTTTTTTGAAGCTAGGGACTACATTGATCTGTTGAACCCAACTTAGATCTTGGCTATTTACTAGTTGTACTTTAAGGAAAAAACAAAGAGTTTTCAGTTTATCATATCATCTGACAAACCTAAAACTTACTTTTCTGATATGAAACATCTCTCAAAATTGATTTGAGAAGAATTGAACTTAAGTAAGAGTTGGTTTAGGTTCTTCAGTTTAATCCTCTTTTGCCATAATCCTCTAAATATTTGAAAACTCTCAACTTCATCATCTTTTCTTTTTCAGTTCAGACATTCTTAGTTCTTGAGATGTTCTTTACATTTTATGGTATTATGACTGTTGATTTGGATATTTGTCTCTTTTAGAACTACTTTTTTATGTTTTGGGAAATTTAGCTTGCAGATTTATTTTGAATGAGTTTATTTTTAAATTTTGAATGTTCATTCCCATCCATCCTCTCTAATGGTTTCGTAGTTTTATGGTTACTCCGTACCTGCAGAATATTTCAGAACTAGGTCTTAAAGTTGTGTTTGGAGTCTCTTGCTCTGTGGTAACGTTGGGGATTTTGATAACTGGTCTTAGAATTTAGGTTGCTTGCTCACCACATGCAGGTAAGGGTTTTTTCCCCTCACACAACCCCCAGCCCTGTATCTTCCATTAAAGCCATTGTGCCAAGCAGGAGTGACCTGTCCCAGTGTCTGGCTTAAGCAGAGTCTTGCAATGCCCTCACTCTGGACAGAACTCTTTGGTTTCATCCTAGGTTGTCAGTGCTGCCTTCCACACCTTGAGGCATGTGCCTTGAACCCCACTTATCCTCCAGGGTCCACAAAGATATTTCCATCATTTTTCATCCTAATTTCTCTCTTCTCTTCTCTTCTCTTCTCTTCTCTTCTCTTCTCTTCTCTTCTCTTCTCTTCTTTCTTCCTTCCTTTTCTGTCTTTTCTGTCTCTTTTTTCTTTTCTTTCTTTTTTTGAGACAGGGCCTCACTCTGTCACCCAGACTGGAGTGCAGTGGCATGATCTTGGCTCACTGCAACCTCTGTCTCCCAGGATCAAGGGATTCTTCTACCTCAGCCTCCCAACTAGCTGGGATTACAGGCATGTATTACTACCACCTGTCTAATTTTTGTATTTTTGGTAGAGACAGGGTGTCACCATGTTGGCCAGGCTGGTCTTGAACTCCTGATCTCAAATGATCCACTCGCCACAACCTCCTAAAGTGTTGGGATTACAGGCGTGAGCCACAGTGCCCGGCCCTAATTATTTTTTTCTGGGTATCTCTTTGTATTTATCTGTGTGACTGGATGAGATGTTATGTGTCAAAGTGGCCTTGTTATGGCTTCTAGAACATTTGTTTCTTATTATGGGTGAATGCTTATTTCATTCCTGGACCTGACTAAAAAGTTGATATACTGACCAGCCAAAATCTTGCCTTGCTGTCTAGGACACAGGAGCCCAAAACTGAATTAGGTTTTTTGGGAGCAGTTGTCTTCTATTGTGATTTCAGATTGAGTTTGTATTCTTAAAGCTACTAGTGACATTTATAGATGCTGCTGCTGAGCTAAATGTAAATGTCATGTGTTCCTTTGCTCCTCAAACTGTAGTCTCTTGAATAGCAGCTTCTGGAAGCTGGAGAGTATTGCATCTGCATTTCATAAGTACGCTAGGTGATTCCTATGCGTGTTTAAGTCCTACTTTATATTAGTTTAGATTAAGCATTATGAAGGGAAGCTGAGATCATAGGATATTTAAATAATAGTATTAAGTTTTATGATTTTTAGTGAATTGACAGTTTTCTTTTGTTAACTAATTTGTCAGGTTTTCTTTTGATAACTGATTTGTTAATCTGTTTTGTGTGAGTGATTGTCCATTTCTCTCAGTCTGAAATTCTGGTTAAATACTCAAGGCTGGCTTTAATTTGAGTTTATTTTCATTTAAAAGAAAGAAAAGACATAATCTCTCCAAACCAAGTCTTATGCTTTATAATAGTTTTGCTTATTTGAAAAATGAATCACCTTTCACATTTAGTACGTCTGAAGTGAATAGTAAGAAATATTTTATAATTAAAATTGTAAAAGATATTTTAATAAAGGAGCATTTTGCTTAATATAATTTAATATCTCCTTTTCTAATAGCAGTTTAAAAAGCTTTATTTTAAAGTAATTTGTTCTATGGCATTGTTTTTGAAACTTTTTTTAGCTACATCAAATGAAAACGTGTGGAAGCAGTATGCAGAAATTATGGAAATCCTCTGTACACACAAATATGTGGACAAAAATACAGTGATTCTTTGGAAAGTTTACTTTTTCATTTTTTAAAACCGATTCTCACAATTGCAGTACTGTTCCTTATTGCAGGGTCTTTCCTCTTGTTCATCCCTGATACACCTCTTGAGCTTTTGGACTTTGAGAATTTCTTCGGTGAAAAGGATTTCCTAAATTTTGCATCTTTGGCTGTAATGACTTTGGAATGGCTTATATTTCCTTTGGAATGGCTAGAATATCATGTTTTTAATAACTAGTATATGTACACTATTGTTTAACACTAGAATCTGAAAATCCAGGTTTCATAAAGGTAGTGTTAATCCATTCCACAAGTTTGAAATGTTGATGTTGAATTAATAGGAAGAGGGTACCAGCATTTACGTGGTATTGTCTTTGTATGTGTTTCCTAGGGATGTCCTTTAACTCCATTGCCTCCAGTTAGTATTGCTATTCGATTTACCTATGTACTTCAAGATTGGCAGCAGTATTTTTGGCCTCAGCAACCTCCAGGTAAGATCATTTAGAACTATATTTAACTTATTAAATATAAATGGAAAAGAAGATACATTCAGAAATTAAAATTACTTAACAGAGTGTCAAGTGTTTTGCATTAGAAATATTTGTGATTCATTTTAAATGTAAAATTGCTACTTTCATTGCCCTTATGTTTTTTTTCTCTTAAAGAAAAACTGGAGGTTTTCTAGAGATAGTATTACTCTATATTTGACAATCTGTCTTTGAAAGCCTTATTTATAAGGCATCCCTTGATGTGGCACATCATATGCCATAAATTACTATGTAGCGAATGATTAACATGTCTGTTTTTAGACTGTTAGAAGAGCTATTCTCAGCTCACCCTCATAAGTGGAGAACAGACATGCAGAAAACTTTAAAGAGAGTAGCGGTTCAAGAAGGGGGCTAAAACAAGGAAAGCAGAGAAGAAAAATATATGTAGGGGAAAAATAATTAACTTGTATTTTATAGAAATATAATCAAAATCAGTTTGCCTGCTTACCCTTGATAAACGGATTCATTCAACAATCATTAATTACTAACCTGTAATAGACTAGGCGGTGCGAAGGACAGCAATATGAACAACACTTTACCTAAGTTCTAGGAAAGCTCAGTTTCATGGATGTATATCCTAATTAATATTTTGATTCCTGGGTGTTTCTTTCACATTTGATTATATTGAAGCACATCTAATAAGGAATATAATACAAACTTAAAAAGTACAAGAATTTTACTAGCCTGAAAAGTTTTTTACCTACCTCCCCCGGAGAGAAATAAAATAAACTAATATTCTTTACTGTTTATTTTTGTTCTAAGTAGTTGGCTATTTATAGGATTGAAAATAATTGGTAGGCATGAGGTGATTTAAAAATTAATGTAATACAGACTGGGCACGGTGGCTTACGCCTGTAATCCCAGCACTTTGAGAGGCCGAGGCCAGCAGGTCACCTGAGGTGAGGGGTTTGAGACAAGCCTGGCCAACAGGGTGAAACCTTGTCTCTACTAAAAATAGAAAAATTAGCCAGGTACGGTGGCAGGCACCTGTAATCGCAATTACTGAGGAGGCTGAGGAAGGAGAATTGCTTGAACCTAGGAGGCAAAGGTTGCAGTGAGCCAAGATTACACCACTGCATTCCATCCAGCCTGGGCGACAGAGTGAGACCCTGTCTCAAAAAAAAAAAAAAAATTAATGTAATACATCCTTAGCTTTTGGAAGTTACATACTACTACTGTTTTATTGTATATACTGCAAAATAATTTGCAACTCTAATGTACACTAAAAGGATCGTATCTAAACTACAATAGAGAAATAAATGCTAAGCTTTAGGTTTATATCAGAAGAAATACTCAAATGTTGGTGTTGGTAATTTTAGTTCCCAGGTAACAATACCCACTGGACAATTTATAGTCTACTTCTGGTTAGAAGTTTCCATTCTTATCCTCCTTTTGTTTCTTCCAAAAAGCAACAAAACAGTTTTAAAGATTTCCAAAGATACTGTGGTCTGCTCATGATCTGTGAAGAAGCCCAAGAGCTAGAACCTTAGCATTATTGCCAATAAGTTCTATGTTAATCTTCTGTTGTCAGGTTTTTTAAATGGGGATAAAAATATTAACCTTCTCCCTCAGTAGATTGAAAGCCATATAAATTCTTAACATTTTCCTTTGTAAGGAGGGAGGGACTGAACATGTTATATAATATGGACGAGACACTGTGTTTTTCATATTTTAAATCTCATTTTGTATAATTTTCATTTACTTTTGAGGCAAGTATTATTATCTTTTGTTTTGTTTTTCAAGACAGACTTTCACTCTGTCACCCAGGCTGGAGTGCAGTGGCCTGATCTTGGCTCATTGCAACCTCTGCCTCCTGGGTTCCAGTGTTTCTCCTGCTTCAGCCTCCTGAGTTGCTGGAACTACAGGCATGCATTGCCACACCTGGCTAATTTTTTTATTTCTTAGTAGAGATGGGGTTTCACCATGTTGGCCAGGCTGGTCTCGAACTCCTGACCTCAGGTGATCCACCCGCCTCGGCCTCCCAAAGTGCTAGAATTATGTACATGAGCCACTGTGCCCAGCCTAAGACAAGTATTATTACCTTTCTTAGAGATGTAAGTTTCTTAGATTGTAAGTTTCTTAAAGAACCCATGTAACTGACTTAAAGTCAAACAATCAAATAATTAAGGTTGCATACAAACAGTAGTCAAACTCCAAGCCTGATGTGCTTTTTATTCCACGAGTTGCTTCTCCCTTTTTAATTCAGCTAAAACTTTTGTACTGTAGTTTGTAATAATTTTTAGTTTACTAACTTATAAAATGTGCTTATTATAATTTTGAAGCTTTTACAAACTCACTTGTAACTGCTAGTCATTGTGATCTTTCTTACTATAAGCATTCTTTACTTGGTAAAATGGAATTGACTGGAGAAGATTTACTGAATCAAGTAATTGATTAATATTTGATGACTAATCTTAATCATTTACTTAGGATGTAGATAAATGTCAGATGTGATTTTGGCAAATATGGGAAGTTTTCTTAAGAGGCTTTAATTTTTGGGAATCCTAGTGTAGTATGAATAATTGAGCACAATTTGTATTCTTTCAAAGAGAAAAAAATCCTTTTGATACCTTTTAGAAATGTCTGTTACTTCCTCAGGAGAGAGAGAACTAAGAGGAATGATTTACCTTCTAAGTTCTCTTCCAGTGTAATTTACCATTCATAATGGCAAGGAGGTTCTTTTCTGATCTTTATATATTTCCATTTACTATAAACTAAAATATAATGTTATTAATGATGACAAATGTACTAATTTGCTATTTAGAAATTACTGATAGCAAAACTGATTAATGTCGTTGGTGATTAGATTTTAAAATATTTGGATACTCTTTTTGGCTTATATTAATTACATTCTTTTAAAATGCAAAAAAAATTATAGAAATATTCTCTTGAGTAATATTTAAGGAATATTTCAGAAGGGCAAAATTTAGAATACATGGCTTGAACGAAATACTGGATAAATAGGAAATAAGTGTCCCCTTTTACTATTTTTTACTATGTTTGTCTTCTGGGGAAGTCAAATATTTGTTAGACTGCTTGTGCTGTAACTTGCTCTGTCTTGCTATATGTGTTCTCTTACAGACACTTTTAAAGCTATAATATTCCAAAGGGCTTAACCTAACTAGATTAGACTCTTCTATGCTTTTTGCCAAATAATGGAAAAATGTTTCTTTTGTTTAGACATAGATGCCCTCGTAGGAGGAGAAGTTGGAGGCTTGGAGTTTGGCAAGTTACCCTTTGGCGCCTGTGAAGATCCTATTAGGTGAGAATTTCAACCTGTCATTTGAATTGTGGGATTATTTTACTTTGAATTTATATTGATATTGATTTTACTGCGCTTTATGATGCTGTAGGTTGCTGGGATGAATGTAGTACTGGAAATAAAGACCTACACCTGGGCTGGGCACAGGCTCAAGCCTATAGTCCTAGCAATTTGGGAGGCTTTGGCGGGTGGCTTATGAGGTTAGGAGTTCAAACCCAGCCTGACCAATGTGGTGAAACCCTTTCTCTACTGAAAAATAAAAAAAATTAGCTGGGTGTGGTTGTGCATGCCTGTAATCACAGCTACTTAAGAGGCTAAGGCACAAGAATCACTTGAACCCAGCAGGCAGAGGTTGCAGTGAGCTGAGATCACACCACTGTGCTCTAACCTAGGCAACAGAGCAAGACTCCATCCCAAAAGAGAGAGAGAAAGACCTACACTTGCTTTCTTTATTTTGTAATTTTACATGAAAACTTTCTGAGATTTAATATTCATCTATAATAAGAGTTCAGCAAACTGTGTCCTTTGAGTCAAATCTGGCCATTAGCCTATTTTTATATGGCCAGTGAAATCAGGATGATGTCTGCATTTTTAAAGGTTATAAAAAATAAAATAGAGACAGTATATGGCTCACAAAGCCTAAAATATTTACTCTCTGGCTCTTTATAGAAAATATTTGCCAACTTCTGATCTGTAACATTTTTCAGACTTGAGATATAATTTACCTACCATAAAATTCACTATTTAAAAGTGTACAATTCAATGGTTTTTGATATTTACAGAGCTGTGCAACCATCATAACCATCAAATTCCAGAACATTTTCATAACCTTAAAAAGAAATTCTTCACCTCTCAGCCATCATTTCCCCCGCAATCTTTCCAGCCCCTCCAGCTCTATGCAAACACTGCTACTTTCTGTCTCTTTGGATTTACCCATTCTGGACATTTCATATAAATGAACTCATATAACATGTGGCTTTCTTGGTGTCAGACTTCTTTTAATTAGCATGTTTTCAAGGTTTGTCTGTGTTGTAGCATGATTCAGTCCCACTTTATCCACAGCGGGTATGTTGCGAGCCCCCCAGTGGATGAATGAAGCCATGGATAGTACCAAACACTAAATACACTGTTTTGTTGTTGTTGTTGTTTTTTGAGATGGAGTTTCGCTATTGTTTCCCAGGCTGGAGTGCAATGGCACGATCTTGGCTTGCTGCAACCTCCGCCTCCCAGGTTCAAGCAGTTCTCCTGCCTCAGCCTCCCGAGTAGCTGGGACTACAGGCGTGTGCCACCACACCCAGCACATTTTTTGTGTTTTTAGTAGAGACAGGGTTTCACCATGTTAGCTAGGATGGTGTTGATCTCCTGACCTCGTGATCTACGGGCCTCGGCCTTCCAAAGTCCTGGAGTTACAGGCGTGAGCCACCGCACCTGGCCAAATACACTGTTTTTTTCTATGCATACATATCAGTAATAAAGTTTAATTTATAAATTTGGCACAGTAAGATTTCCAGATGTAGTAATAAAAATAAATAAATAAATAAATAGATAAATAATATAAATTAGGCACAGTAAGAGACTGACAACACTAACTAATAATAACATAGAGCTGCTATAACAATATGCCTTAATAAAAGTTACGGAATGTGATCTCTCTGTCTCTCTCAGTATATCTCATTGTACTATGTGTACTCTTCTGCTTACAATCTCTTTGGTCACCAAGACAGTTACTAAGTAACTAACAGGGCAGGTAGCATAGACAGTGTAGAATACACTGAACAGAGGGATGGTTCACCTCCTGGGGCAGGATGGCACAAGATTTCCTCATGCTACTCAGAACAACATGCAATTTTAAATTTGTAGATTGTTTTTTTTCCGGAATTTTTCACTTAATATTTTCAAACTGCAGTTAATTTGGGGTAACTGAACGTGCAGAAAATGAAGCTGTGGATAAGGGGGAACTAATGTACTTCTGTGCTTTTTATGGCTGTAAATATACCATTGTATAGATATGCCACATTTTGTTTATCCATTCATTAGTTGGTGAGTTATTTATGCTTTTTGGCTATTATGTATAATGGGATTAATGTTTGTAAAACATTAACTTCATAAGAATGTGCTACCATTTGCTAAACAAGTTGTTTCCAGTTTGTGTGTTATAAATACTGCCGCTGTAACATACTTTTATTTCCTTAGGATAGTTTTCTAGAAGTATTGAATAGAATTGCTGAGTCAGTATTAAAGGTTTTGGGTGTATTTTATGTTTTATTTTAGTGAACTCCATTTAGCTACTACATGGCCTCATCTGACTGAAGGGATCATTGTGGATAATGATGTTTATTCGTAAGTATGTTAAGAGTAGTATGTTGAAATTAAAAAACTTCAGTAGAGTAAATAAATTCCCAAATTGCTAGTAATTTTTATATGCATTTTTAAATTTTGTTTTGATTTTGGTATTCCCTTTTGTATTTTATTGTCTAAGAACTTTGATTTCTTATGATGTTACTTTTTAAAAACTTATCCAAATGGCTCTATGTATCTGGATAACAGTAAGTTTAAGGGAGGCTAAATGGACTGTTTATTCTTCTGTATGTTTTCATTAGACTACATTTTGATAAGTTCATGAATCTTGCAGATTGTCATAATTAGGATCTTATATTTATTGGTTTGCATTTTAGTGATTTGGATCCTATGCAAGCTCCACATTGGTCTGTTAGAGTTCGAAAAGCTGAGAATCCTCAGTGTTTGCTAGGTAAGGTATATTATGCTCCTTTCCTGAAATACCACTGATCTGCCCACCTTCCAAATCAGAAACACTGCATACATTCTTTATACTTTGTCACCTCCTCAGTTAACACCATGTAGGACAAAAATCATTGCCAATAGCAGTGAATCCTTTTCTGAATAGAGCCAGCAGGATTTCTTTCTTGTCTTCCAGTTCTATACCTTAGGATTCTCCATTATTTTCTCATTACCTCAGCTTTATTTTTCTGATGCCTTTTTTTTTTTTGAGATGGAGTCTGGCTCTGTCGCCCAGGCTGGAGTGTAGTGGCACAATCTCAGCTCACTGCAACCTCCACTTCCTGGGTTGAGGCAATTCTCCTGCCTCAGCCTTCTGAGTAGTGAGGACTATAGGCACGTGCCACCACACCTGGCTAATTTTTTGTATATTTAGTAGAGACAGGGTTTCACTATGTTAGCCGGGTTTGTCTTGATCTCCTGACCTTGTGATCCGCCTGCCTTGGCCTCCCAAAGGGCTGGGATTACAGGTGAGAGCCACCGCTCTCGGCCTTCTGATGCTTTTATGTTACTTGCTTTCCTTCCTCCTGTGGCATAGTCTGCATCCTCTGTTTCTGTTAGTGAACCCCTTTTTGACTTTCGTTGTCCCTCCAGACCTGTATTATCTGAAGAGCACTGTTCTTGATGGTGTGCATTAGAGCCCTTTTGTAGAGTTGCATCACATCTGTAACCTATTTTCTGATATGGGAAAAGAAGTGTGAATAATTTTATACACCTCACAAGGTTATTTGAGGGATCAAGTGAAATAACATAAATGGAAGTACTTTGAAAAATATTAATTGCTATTCAGATCATATTATTGTGTCTTATGTCTGGGATTCGTCCCCTTCCCTTTTTTAGTTTTTTCTCTTTTATGAAGTCCTTTGAACTCATCTCCTCAATGTGCCTTGTCATCTTTTTCCTCCTTATATTTAGTACACATGAAAATATCTTCTCCTTTTTGCAAATGTTCATCCATGCCACCTTAACTCCCTATCACTTGATGTATTGCCACTTAACTGATGGAGTTACCAAAATATTTATTATGACAGTAATGATGCATTTCTCTAAAGCATTGTTTTCTTGAGCTCTTTAGCATTTATATGCTGTTTGTCAAATGCTGATCAGTAGTTGCCATTTGTGCTAACTACATAATAGCAAAAACAAAGATGTATAAGGTATAAGTCCCACCACTGGCAAATTTGTCTGGGGTTTTAGGGCAACAGTATAGGGTCAGTGTTAAGAGTTTTACAGTTGGACAGACCTCAGTTCAAATCCTAGATTGACCAGGTTGGGCAAGTTTCTTAATCTTTTTAAGTCCCAGAGTCCTCGTAAGTAAAATAGATACACTAGTATATACTTCATAGGATTATTGGGAGGATCAAATGAGATTATGTGCCTCTGTGTGTGTGTATGTATCACATTTAACACAGTGCCTTTGTTATAGTGAATGAACAGTAAATGGTTTCTGTTGTTTAATTGTTGAATTACTACACATTATATTTACGTACTAAGTTGTTTCTTAATAACATTATTATTCCTTGTCTTTTGACTTCTGTGATAATTGCAGAGGACCTTAGAACTGAAATTATTCTCATTTTAGTTTAATGTTCCATGATCTTACCCTGCCTCTTTTAATATTTTGTATGACTAGATTATAGACTTTTCATGCCTTTCTGAAGAAGCCCCAAAAGAGTTATGGGTTAATTCGGAATTAGTCGGTGAATTATAAAATTTAGATGTACTTGATGTATTTTAGTACTGATAGTATTTGTTAAGCATTCATTTACTTGTGTAAACATTGTAGCTCTTTAGAAGATTCAGCTCGCTTTACCTCTTTTTATAATAATGACAGACAGCTGGGTGCAGTGGCTCATGCCTATAATCCCAGCACTTTGAGAGGCTGAGGCAGGTGGATTGCTTGGGCCCAGGCATTTGAGACCAGTCTTGGCAACATGGCGAAACCCCATCTCTACAAAAAATACAAAAATTAGCTAGGCATGGTGATGCACACCTGTAGTCCCAGCCTACCCAGGAGGCTGAGGTGGGAGGATCATCTGAGCCTGGGAGGTCAGGGCTGCAGTGAGCCATGATCATGCCACTGTACTCCAGCCTGGGCGACAAAGTAAGACCCTGTCTCAAAAATAATAATACAGAAAGGATACTTTTAATATGTAACAGAAACTGAAATATCTTTATCCTACATGATTTCCTAATCCTCTAGAAACATATCTTTAGCGTTTCTTTTTATTTATTGATGGATTTAGATTCTAGTAGTGTAGCAGTTGGAGAAGGATCACTACTATATAGAGTAAGTTCTTCTTAGTTATATAACTTAATGACAAATGGATACTTTGTCTCATTGAGGCATATAGTAAGAACTTACTATTAGGTACAGTTCTTTTTTTTCTTTCCTGCTGGAAGGAGTTCTAAGGAAAAGCTTTTCAAATGTCCTGGGACATGGAGAGAAAGAGGAGAACAAGGCTACCTTTGATATAGGATTAATTTTTGTCTCTTTTAGTGGAAAAATGAATGGTTTTACTTTCTACCATATCTTAATTAATAGCTTTTGTGGAAAAACATACTTTAATTTGTAGGACTGATTTTTTTTTTCAATTAAGTGTCAAAAATGATTAACTTTTTTTCTACATAGGTGATTTTGTCACTGAATTTTTTAAAATTTGCCGTCGAAAGGAGTCAACTGATGAGATTCTTGGACGATCAGCATTTGAGGAAGAAGGCAAAGGTAACCTACCTTTTTTTTAAACATTATTTTCAGATATCTTATCCTTTTTCTTGGCATGTTTTTCAGCAACTTTTCATCTATTTTTTCATTTTGAATTAAGTTGGAGAATCAAGTTTTGATGGACTAGACAGCTGCAGTTCCTTTCCAGGCTGTGCCCAGCACTTGGGAAGACATTAAGGGCATTTAATAAGTTCTTTGTACTAAAAATGTAAAATACGTTGAAAAGCAGAGTTTTAGAGGTTAAATTTTGAAGCCTCCTGGGGAGAAATAATTTGTGTGATACCATCGTCACTCATGCTTGCATATAAAGCTGAATATGTATATTAATATTTTATTATTCTGAGACCATGTAATGCTAGTAAAAAGAATGAGTAAAATATTCTATACAGTCATCAATTTGCCCATCACTTTGACCTGCTAAGGTTGGTGATATATTTATGTCTGTTCTTTTTATAGAAATTGCTGATATATCTCATGCTTTGTCAAAATTGACAGAGCCAACATCAGTTCCAATTCATAAATTATCAGTTTCAAATATGGTACATACTGCAAAGAAGAAAATCCGAAAACACAGAGGTGTAGAAGAGTCACCGCTGAATAATGATGTCCTCAATACTATTCTCCTGGTAATAAATGTTCTGTCTTTATAGGTCTGTATGCATAATCATTTATTCATTATATATTCAGTTCCTTCTATGTGGTAGGCACTGACTTTGGAATATAAAATGAGTAAAAGAGTTACCACATTTAGAAAATTCCTACTAGTGTAGTGGTGAGAAGGAAAGTAAACAGTAGTTAAAATACCATGTTACATGTGAGAAATCTGGCAAAGGGGCTGTGTGAGAGCACAGCAGAGGTGCATCTGTCCCTGTCTGGGTGGTGGGAATCAGAGAAGGCTTCATGAAGAGGGACATTTGAGCTGAATCTTGATGAAAAGAAGGCTTTAGAAGCAGAGGAATAGCAGAAGTCCAAGAGCATGTTGAACAGTTGATATTTTGTAACGGGCTTCCCAGAGCGTGACTAGGGTTAAGGCTGGAGAAGTAACGGGTAACCTGCCACGCTGAAGTACTGGCTTTTATCTTACAGTTTAAGTAGATCAACATGATCAGAATTATATTTTTGAAAGGTTGCTTTCACAACAGTTGAGAGAAAGCTTTTAGTGAGAACGAGAGGGAGATAGAGTAGAGGGCTAAGGTGGCTCGTAGGGATAACATGGTGGAATGGCCCCAACTTGGGGGCCTTCTACACCATGATTTAATATCACATGAGTTACTGCATGACTTTGAATAAGTCACTTCGATTTCCTCATTTATAAAATATGGTTAACACAACCTTGCAAGATTGTCGTGAGAATTAAAGGATCTTCTGTTACACTGCCTAGCATGTATGGGCCTTGATAAATGATAGCTATTCTTACTGTAATTATGGTTAAAATCATACTCCCGGAAATTTGTGCATTAAGACAATCTTAGGAAAAGCCTTCAAGAAAAATGTTGAAAAGAAAACTGGACTTGGAAACTTAATGTTAATCTTATCCCCTGCCATTTATCTGAACAAAACTCGTAGCCAACTTTCAGCTTGTAGATTGTAAGATATGGACAGTGATACTTAGCTCACACAGTTGTATGAGAATAGGATAATGTTGGTAATTGTGCCTTATATTGGCACTTGGCACATAGTACGTCCTCTAATTTTTAAAACTCTATTGGACATGTTCTATAATATGTGGCAAAGTATACATAGTAAGAGGGATTACTAGTTAGCAGTACCACAAAACAGTTGAGAGGAACAGCAATAAAAGGACTGTAAATAAATTTCTGTAGAGAGCCTCTTTCTTAAGACTGTATTCTTAAAGAATGCTATTCAAATCGTATAGCTCAGTTGTCATGTACACTGAATTTTTTTGACTACTCCCACATATACATATAAACAGAAACCACATGGAAAAGGTACCTTGGTTATTGTAGGTTTAGACTGCTTCCTACTTTCCAGGGGTATCATAAAATAAAGTTGTGGTTCTCGAATATCATCTCTTAGTAGTCTACGTATGAAAGCCTGTGGATGATAAAACTTCAGATCCTCATGAGTACATAGGTGTTTTTAAATTGTGTTTTATAGTTTTGTTTTTTAAATGGTAGTAACACTAAAAAAATGTAATGGCCTTGGATGAGCATGAAGTCACAGTGAAGAGATTTTGCTTTTGCACCATTCAGATTACAGAATCAAGTGATTACTTGTAAGAAAAAAATTCTGATTTCTAAAATTGGCTAGTCCCTGAAACCTTGTGTGTTTCCAAAGAAAAATTGAAAAACTTCGAGAATGTAGGACAAACTGGCCAGTACAACGGGAACATACCCATTGTTTTAGCAGCGAAACCAATAGAAGTTAAATAATGTCTATATGAGTTGTAAACATCAACAAAATAGGAAATATGGTCTAAGGTCTGATTATTTTTTCCCTTTTCTTCAAGTTCTTATTCCCTGATGCTGCTTCTGAGAAACCATTAGATGGAACTACTTCAACAGATAATAATAATCTTCTATCAGAGAGTGAAGACTATGTAAGTTGATTTGGAGTTAATATTAAAATGTTTTAAATGCACTGAATTTCCAGAGGTTCTTTATATTTCTAGTTTAATAGCCTAATATCTTTTTCTTTTAAAAATTACCTTGAGGATTTTGGGTGGGAGATCATGGTTTCCACTTAGACTAGTGAACTAGCACAGTTACATATTTTGGGTAGCAAGAATTTTTCTGGAAACAATGAAAAAATTGCATGAGTATACTATGCACAGCTGTAGGATTTCCCTCATTGTAGAGTTGTGTTGGCATCATTAAATGTATGTTTTTCAACAGATTCTATTTTTGTTTTTTATTTCTTTTTTTTTTCTTTTCTATATTTTAAAACTAGTTAGTGGTGGAAAACTCTTTAATGAAGGGTTGGGTGCAGTGGCTCACGCCTGTAATCCCAGCACTTTGGGAGGCCGAGGCGGGCAGATCACGAGGTCAAGAGATCAAGACTATCCTGGCCAACATGGTGAAACCCCATCTCTACTAAAAATACAAAAATTAGCTGGGCATGGTGGTGCATGCCTGTAGTACCAGCTACTTGGGAGGCTGAGGCAGGAGAATCGCTTGAACCCAGGAGGCAGAGGTTGCAGAGAGCTGAGATTGCGCCACTGTACTCCAGCCTGGCAACAGAGCAAGACTCTGTCTTAAAAAAAAAAAAATAACAACAACAACAGCAACAAAACGTTTTAAAGTAAAATGTGTAAAATTAGGTAATATTTTCATGGTCTCTTTGTCCCGTCTTTGAAAAATTAAGAAGTGGAAGAATTTAAATGACAAGTGTAGATATACATCAAACTTTCTAGTAGTTACTGCTGAGAAGCAGATTTCATGAGGTGAGAGAAAAAAAGCAAAGGCTTTTTACATTTTCAGTTTATACAGTTATAATTTTTCTTGTTTGTTTAGATATGCTCATTTTGTAACTAAAAGATTTTTAAAGCAACACATGAAATTTGGAATACTTCCTAATGATTCCATGGAAGATATTGAAAGCTATAACTTTAGCTTTATTTAAACTATAGCTTTATTTTTTTAATCTTATCAGAAATCTTGAAAATATGGGACTGCCTAAGAATAGTTTATGCAGTAGTGTATTAGACATTTGATAAATGCCTAGGTTAGGTGAGATAGGTTAATTTTAGAATTAAAATCTCTCCCTACGAACTTTTCAATTATATGTGTAAAATATTTTGTTAACAAGTTTGCTTTTTTCTATTTTGTGAAATTTAGAATCTCTACAATCAGTTCAAGTCTGCACCATCTGACAGTTTAACATACAAATTGGCTTTGTGTCTCTGTATGATCAATTTTTACCATGGAGGGTTGAAAGGAGTGGCACACCTCTGGCAGGAATTTGTTCTTGAAATGCGTTTCAGATGGGAAAACAACTTTCTGATTCCAGGGTAATAATTTCAATTTTCAGTTGTGTTTAGATAGGATTTTGTTTGTTAGCAGACTTTTGACTTTTGACCCATTTTTTCTCCCCTTCTAAAGAATCTGCTCTAAGAAAATCGTAAGAATCTTAGACATAATTTATGTTCAGAGGTGTTCACTGCAGCAGATTTATTAATACAATAGAAAAAAAGGCAAAACCTAAATATCAAACATAAAAAAATAGTTAAATTTTGCTCTCTCTCTACAATAGAAAATTACAGATTGATTACGATTTTTTTCCCAAGAATCTTTAATAACAGATATTCATATTGTTTCTAATAAAGTAGAATATAATGCGTATACAAAATGCTTTTAATTATGTTGCTATATTTGTACAGAAAAAAGATTAGAAAGAAATACAGTGAAATGCTATCAGTTTTTCCCAGTGTGAAATTATATTTTTATTTTGTTCTTTATACTTTTATGTATTTTCAAAATCTTTTGTAATAAATCTGTATTTTGTCCAACAGAACATTTTCATTAGCACATACGTTGATATTGCATAGTTCAGTGCTTATCTACCCATGCTAAGAGAGGAGAATCATGATTATGAGCAATATAAAATGATTACTGATCCAAAAATATTTGAAGTCATTTGCCAATCTCTGCTTAGCTGGGTTCTCTCTTGGTTCTAGAGAGTTCGCTCTGGAACTTTTTACAGACCCAGAAGCATGTTGAATATGAGGGAGTGCCTCTGGCTGATTGCTGGGAATCTAATGGTCTAGAGAAACCTAGAACTATAAACAGTTTGAGGTCCTATTGAAATACAGGTGGAGATCTTGGTTTTTATAGTAAGAATCCACTCTAAAAATTTAGTACTGAATACACAAACTGATTTATTTTGTATAGTATGACATACTGCATGCTAGCTACTTCCTGAGGTGGGTTTAGGGACTTTTTCTCATTTTAAGTTTTTGTAAGCCTGAAAACTATCAATAATTTGCTTTTATACTTTGCTATTATATTTGCTATTGGTGATTTGTGGACTAGGAATATAAAATAAATTTTCATCTTTTAATTCTATGTGCTTCCCCTTTGTAAATCACTTACCTTACCTGTGGAAATCTAGTTTTGATTTCTTACCAGTATGGCTTAAAATTATGGTTGTATAGATAATCATATCTGAAGTAATTTTACTAAAACTAAGCTTTCTTTTCTCCTTACTTTATTTGATAGATTAGCAAGTGGACCCCCAGATCTGAGGTGCTGTTTACTGCATCAGAAACTACAGGTAAAGAATTCCCAATGATATAGATAAATGTGGTCTTGATTTAATCAAGATTATTCTAATACTGAATGTAAGAATGGGTTATATGCAGTTCTCACGGTGCTGCTGTAGATTGCTTGTAGTCAGTAGTCACTGCAGTTCACAAGGTCCTAAGAAGTGGAGAGCGAAAATTAAATATTCAAGCAGTGGGTAGATAGATTTTTATTTTTCTATAACTAATTCAACTATAAATGTGATTTCTCTTTTCTTAAGATGTTAAATTGTTGTATTGAAAGAAAGAAGGCACGTGATGAGGGGAAAAAGACAAGTGCTTCAGATAACATCACTAATCTATATCCAGGGGATGCTGGAAAAGCTGGAGACCAGTTGGGGCCAGATAATCTAAAAGAAACAGATAAGGAAAAGGGAGAGGTAGGAAAATCTTGGGATTCCTGGAGTGACAGTGAAGAAGAATTTTTTGAATGCCTAAGTGATACTGAAGAACTTAAAGGAAATGGACAAGACAGTGGCAAGAAAGGAGGACCTAAGGAGATGGCAAATTTAAGGCCGGAAGGAAGGCTCTATCAGCATGGGAAACTTACACTGCTGCATAATGGAGAACCTCTCTACATTCCAGTAACCCAGGTAGGATACACTGGTTCTTTCCATTTTAATGTATTTTGTGGTTTATATAACTTCATCCTAGTAGAAGATAGTGCTTTGGGTAAGGAAAATTCTCTCAAAAGTCTGTGTTTAGGCCAGGTGTGACGGCTCACACCTGTAATCCCAGCACTTTGGGAGACCGAGGTGGGCAGATCACTTGGAGTCAGAAATTCAAGACAAGCCTGGCCAACATGGTGAAACCCTGTCTCTACTAAAAGTACAAAAATTAGCTGGGCACAGTGGCGCACAGCCTATGTTTACAGATACAGACTATGTTTAAAAAAATTACAGGTAAAGATTTCCCAGTGACATATATAAATATGGTCTTGATTTAATTAAGGACCTTCAAAAGATTAAACAAAGTCTATGTTTAAAGATTAAAGAAGTCGGCCGGGCTTGGTGGCTCACGCCTGTAATCCCAGCACTTTGGGAGGCCGAGGTGGGAGGATCATGAGGTCAAGAGATCGAGACCATCCTGGTCAACATGGTGAAACCCCGTCTCTACTAAAAATACAAAAAAATTAGCTGGATGTGGTAGCATGTGCCTGTGGTCCCAGCTAGTTGGGAGGCTGAGGTGGAAGAATCACTTGAACCCAGGAGGCGGAAGTTGCAGTGAGCCAAGATTACGCCACTGCACTCCAGCCTGGCGACAGAGCAAGACTCTGTCTCAAAAAAATAAAGAAGTCTAAATAAACTTTTGGGGCTTTTAGTTTGGGGCCTTTAGGTTTGCCATTTCTGAAATTGAGAAATGTTTTGAAGTTTAAGTAGATTACGTCCTCATATATAAGGTGATTTATTATTTCTTAAAGTGAGTAGGGAATGCTCAGATGTTTAGAAAAGAAAATCCAAAAATATATAGAGAGAATAGAAGTAAATATCCTTCAATTATATGATTAGCTTTATCTGTTCAAAAATATAGTTTGAAGCCATATACACCATTAGGATTTAGAACAGCAGCAACTCAACTACAATAGCAGTGATAGTTGTTTTTATGGATTTTGCTTTGTTATTGTTTTTTTGACACAGGGTCTCTCTTTGTCACCTAGGTGGGAATGCAGTGGCATGACCATGGCTTACTGCAGCCTCAGCCTCCTGAGCTCAAACGATCTTCCACCTCAGCTTCTCAAGTAGCTGGAACTACAGGCTAATACCACCATAATTGGCTAGTTTTTTGTGGTTTTTGTAGAGATGTGGTTTCGCTCTGTTGTCTGGGCTGGTCTTGAATTCCTTAATTCAAGCCATCTGCCTGCCTAGGCCTCCCAAAGTGCTGGGATTACAGGCGTGAGCTACCACACCCGCCAGCAATAGTTTTTGTTGGTTTGTTTTTGCTTAAGTAATGTTTGAAAACTTTTTATTTTTTTGAGATGGAGTTTTGCTTTTGTTGCCCGGGCTGGAGTGCAATGGCATGATCTCAGCTCACCACAACCTCTGCCTCCCAGGTTCAAGCGATTCTCCTGCCTCCACCTCCCAAGTAGCTGGGATTACAGGCATGCGCCACCAGGCCCAGCTAATTTTTTCTATTTTTAGTAGAGCTGGAGTTTCTCCATGTTGGTCATGCTGGTCTCGAACTCCTGACCTCAGGTGATCTGCCCACCTCAGCCTCCCAAAGTGCTGGGATTACAAGTGTGAGCCACCGCACCAGCTTTTCTTTCCTTGAGACAAGAGTCTTGCTCTGTTGCCCAGGCTGGAGTGTAGTGGCACAATCTTGGTTCAGTACAACCTCTGCCTCCTGGGTTTAAGTGAGTCTCCTGCCTCAGCCTCCCAGCTAGCTGGGATTACAGGTGCGTGCCACCATACCTGGCTAATTTTTGTACTTTTAGTAGGGACAGGGTTTCACCATGTAGTCCAGGCTGGTGTCAGACTTCTGACCTCAGGTGATCTACCCACCTTGGCTTCCCAAAGTGCTGGGATTACAGGCATGAGCCACTGCGCCCAGCCTGAAAACATTTTATTGTGAAAAATTTATGCTCGTAATACTGAAGGGGGCAGGTACAGTGGCTCATGCCTGTAATCGCAATACTTTGGGAGGCTGAGGTGGGGGTGGATTGCTTGAGCCCAGGAGTTCAAGACCAGCCTAGGCAACATGGCTAAACTCTGTTTTCTACCAAAAAAAAAAAAAAAAAAAAAAGCCAGGTGGGGTAGCATATACCTGTAGTCTCAGCTACTTGGGAGGCTGAGGTGGAAGAATCAATTGAGCCTGCGAGGTTGAGGCTACAGTGATCCGTGAACATCACTGTACTCCAGCCTGGGCAACAGAGCAAGACCCTGTCTCAAAAAAAAAAAAAAAAAAAGTGAAAGTCACCATCCACTAATTTTGACTCTCATTCCTTGAAGTAACTAATGGGTATTATTGGCTAGGGTTATATTTCTTATACCTATTTCTATGCATTGATGTATAATACATATATGTGTGTACATATTGATACATGGTTTTATGGATTTTTTTTTTTTTTTTTTGAATACAGGATCTCATTCTCTTTCCTACGCTGGAATGCGGTGGCATGATCATGGCTGACTGCTGCCTCGACCTTTTAGGCTCAAGTGATCCTCCTACCTTAGCCTCTTAAGTAGCTGGGAGTGCACACCACCATGCCAGGCTGATTTTTTTCACTTAAAAAATTTTTGTAATGATGGAGTCTTGCTATGTTTCCCAGGCTGGTCCTAAGCTCCTGACCTCAAGTGATCCTTCTGTCTTGGCCTCTTAAAGTGCTGGTATTATAGGCATAAGCCACTGTGCCCAGCTTCAATTTCTTATAAACAATTGGTATTACCAACCATATAAATTTTTGCCAACATGATGGTCAAAAGTAGTATCTCGGTGTTTTAGATTGTATATTCCTGAATTTTCATGAACCTGAGCATCTTTTAGTATGTTTGTTAGCCATCCTTTTCTGTGAATCGCCTGTGATTTTTCTTTAAGGTTGCTCTCCTGTTCTTATTGAGTTATATGAATTCTTTATATTTTAGATGTGAATCCACAGTTATAAATATTGTATATGTTTTCTGCTAGTCATTTAAAAAACATGTTGATATATTTACTCAATTATTGAGTTATGACTTAATACAATAAAGTGTACAAATCTTGGCTGGGCATATAGCTTATGCTTGTAATCCCTGCACTTTGGGAGGCCAAGGTGGGCGGATTGCTTAACCTCAAAAGTTCAAGATCAGCCTGAGGAACGTGACAAAACCCCATCTCTACAAAAAATACAGAAATTAGCTGAGTGTGGTGGTGTATGCCTGTAGTTCCAGCTACTTGGGAGGCTCAGGTGGGAGGATGGCTTGGGGCCAGGAGGCAGAGGTTGCAGCAAGCTATGATTGCACCACTGCATTCCAGCCTGGGCAACAGAGCAAGACCCTATCTCAAAATAAAAAGATAAAAAAATAAAAATCTTAAGTATACCACTTCGTGAGTTTTTATCAATATATGCATATTGATACATGCATATAACTACTTCCCAGATCAAGATATAGAAAATTCTCATCGTCCTAGAACAGTGCTGACTAATAAAACTTTCTGTGAAGATGGAAGTGCTCTACATTCTCTGTCTTTCCCATGTAATACAATAGCCATTATCAACATGTAGCTATTGAGTGCTTGAAATGTGGCTAATGTTTCTAAGAAATTAAATTTTTAATTTTAATAGTCTGATGTATTAGATAGTGAAGCCCAGTGTTCCCCTCCAACAACTCTTTCTCTAACTTTTATCACCAGTTTTTGAACCTTTTAAATGGCATACTTTGCTTACTTTTTTGTATATAAATGTAATCATACATTGTGTACTCTTCCATTGTATAATCTTACATTATATACCATTGAGCTTTTTTATTTAACCACTCTCTGTTAGATTCATCCTTGTTGTTGCAGGCTTCAGTGTTTGTGCATGTGTTACGACTTTGTAGTATTCTGTTCTATGAATTTGTCACAATTTGTTAATCCATTCACCTGTTGATGGGTATTTGGGTTGTTTTCACTTTGGGCTAATATGAATAAAGCTGCTGTGAACAGTCTTATTTCTTTTGGTAGGCATAGGCACTCATTTTCTTTTGGATATATGCCTAAGAGTAGAGTTGTTGGGCTATATGATAGAAATATGTCTTGGCTTTAGTAGATCTATCTAAGTAGTCTCCCAAAGTGGTTGAACTAATTATTAACCTTCTCACCAACAATGTATAGTAGTGTAGTTATTCTGCATAATCCTCCCCATTTGATGTGTTCCCAAGAGCATTCCCACGTTTAGTGATTTGCTAGGAAGACTCATAGGACTTAGCCTGTAATCATGTTCGTGGCTATAATTTATTACGGGAAAATCAGCAAAGAGAAAAGGCACATGAGATGAAGTTTGGAAGAAATGAGGCTTAAGCTTCCAAAAAGCTTCTCCTAGTGTAGTTACACAGAGTGTGCTTAATTCCTGCGCAACAAATTGTGACCACGTGTGAAATGTTGTCTTCCCCGGGAAGCTTGTTAGAGGCACAGCACTGAGAGTTATCAGTAGGGTCTGGTTAAGTAGGCATCCTTTGCTTAAGCATAGGATTAACCATACCAAAATCCTAGAATCCCATGAAGAAAGCAGATGTTTAGCATAAACCATATTATTTGCTCAAACTGTTTAGACATAGTGAGTCATTTTATCAGTTGTGGGAATGGTGGGAACCTTCTCAAAATCGAGGTTCTCGGATGTCAGCCAAAGGCCAACTTTGCAAGTAGCTCTCTAAGAATGGCAGTCTCAGACCTGCGATGTTAACTCTTTTCTGCACACTTGATATTTTCGATCATTTTACTTTTTGCCTTTCTGAAGGGTAGGAGGTAGGATCTTGTGTTTTTACATTTTCCTGAAGTATATTGATACCAAACAGATTTTCATATATTTATTGCCCATTTGTCTACCTTCTTGGTGAAAAGTCTGTTCTAAGCCTTTGCCTATTTTTTAAAAAGCGGTTGTCTTTTTTTCTTATTACTTTGTAGGAATTCTTCATATATTCTGGATATGAGTCCTTAGATACTTGTATTGCAACTATTTTCTCTGTTGCTTATCTGTTTACTTTTTTTTTTGTTTTTGGGACGGAGTCTCACTCTGTCACCCAGGCTGGAGTGCAATGGCGTGGTCTTGGCTCACTGCCACCTCCGCGTCCCAGGTTCAAGGGATTCTCCCACCTCAGCCTCCCAAGTAGCTGGGACTACAGGCGTGTGCCACCACATCTAGCTAATTTTTATATTTTTATTAAAGATGGGGTTTCATTATAGATAATTTTTGTATTTTTAGTAGAGATGGGGTTTCATTATGTTGGCCAGGCTGGTCTCAAACTCCTGACCTCGTGATCTGCCTGCCTCGGCCTCCCAAAGTGCTAGGATTACAGGCTTGAGTGAGCCACCACTCCCAGCCTGTTCACTTTGTTAATGATTCCTTGGGTTGAACAGGTGTTCTTAATTTTTAATACAGTCTCATCTATCCTTGTTTTTATGTGGATAGTGCTTTTTGTGTTCTACTTAAGAACTCTTTACCAAGGTCCTGAAGATATTTTCTTATGTTTTCTTTTGGAAGCTTTGTTTTACCTGTATCATTTGTGACCCACCTCAAATTAATTGGTAAGAACAGGTTAAGAGTCTCTTTTCTCCATAGGGAGATTGAATTCTTTCACCACCACTATTGAAAAGATCTGCCTTTTCCCGTTGAGTGACCGTGATATCTTTGATGTAAATCAAGTGATTGTATATATGTTGGTCTATTTCTGGACTATTTATTCTGTTCCATTCGTCTCTGTTTATTCTGTGCCAATAATAAACTGTCATCATTATTGCAACTTTACAATAAGTCTATTTGGTGTGTAAATCTTCTAACTTTGTTAATCTTAAAAAGGAATAATAGTTTACATTACTCTAGTTTGTTCGGGGTTAAATCACATATCATATTCAAAAGCACTTGACATGTAAGTGTTCAACAAAGGTTAATTTTTTTAAATCCTTTTTCCTTCCAGGTTTTAATTAGTAGTAATCCTTTTTTTTTGAGTTGAGGTCTCACTCTGTTGCTCAGGAAGTGCAGTGGCTCAGTCATAGCTTACTGCAGCCTCAATCTCCCAGGCTCAAGCCATCCTCCCAGCTCAGCCCCGGAGTAGCTAGGATTATAGGCACCTACCACCATGCCCAGCTACTTATTTGATGTTTTGTAGAGACAGGGTCTTGCTTTGTTGCCCAGGCTGGAGTCCCTATTTTTAATAAGCTAATAGTACATTTGTTTCCTTTGTTAGAATGGGTTAATAAGCCATCTGAGAAAGTTATTTTGGAAGCTCAGACTTCTTCTTTCCTGAAATAAAAATAATACTTTTTAAATTTAGTGCTTTATTTTTCTTCAAAAGGCTGTGCTCCCTCACTTGTTTCAGATGCTTGAATTTTCACATTTAAATTTATAGTCTAAATCTGGACTGACTTATTCTTTCAATGTACATTTTATATATCTAGAAATTAGTTTTTATATTTTGCGTTTAGGTAAATCTAGGCAAAATTTTAGTCCATTTTACTTTCTTAAGATTTATTTGAATTATAATTATAAATGTACTTATATAAAATTGTTGGAATTCAAAATGATCTCAGTTGAAACCAATGGAATTTCAAGCTTTAGAAGTTAGCTCAAAACATGCCATTAATCAGTTGCCTACTTCACCGAAAAATAATACTTTATGTAGTTGCTTCATAAGAATTCAAACATACATCTGTGTTCCATTTATGTAGACTTAGGTTATAACATAAATTATATGGCTAGAAAAAGTTTGAAGACTTTACCCCAATATTCTAGAAGAAAAAGCCCTTAGCCAGGAGATTGGAACCAAGCTAATAATATATATATATATTTTTGAGATAGAGTCTTGCTCTGTCACCCAGGCCTGAGTGCAGTGGCACGATCTCAGCTCACTGCAACCTCCACCTTCTGAGTTCAAGTGATTCTCCTGCCTTAGCCCTCCAAACAGCCGGAATTGCAGGCATATACCATGCCCAGCTAGTTTTTGTAGTTTTTAAAAAATTTTTAAGTAGAGACGGGGTTTCACCATGTTGGCCAGGCTGGTCTTGAACACCTGACCTCAAGTGATCCATCGACCTCGGCCTCCCAAAATGCTGGAAATTACAGGCATGAGCCACTGCACCTAGTGTCAACCTAGTCACTCTTTTTATTTTTTGGGTCACAGTCTCACTCTTTCGCCCAGGCTGGAGTGCAGTGGAGCAGTTCCCTCCCGTTGTTGCTATATCAGACCATTTCTATTACTTATAATTAAAATTTTATTGCGGCTAGTGATGACATATATAATAATAGCATTAGGACTTCATTTCTTTATCACTAGTAGGCAGGAAAATGTTGCTCAGTGGACCCAAATTCCTCTGTCTTTTACTATCAATCCTTGTCAAGGGAAACACGATCATCTTATCTGTGAGGGGGAGGAGGCCTGAAAGTGGTATTTATTTTTCCTAATTTGTTACCTTTTTTATGTAAGTTCTAAAAAAACTTAACGCCTTTCTCTGAATTTTTAAAAATACTCATCTTGTGACTGCTAGAGCTGAAATGATGGTCTTTATTCTATTTTTATAGTACTTCTTTGTCTAAAAAGGGCTGTTCGTGAGCTTTGTCCTTTTGTGCTTCACAGGAACCAGCACCTATGACAGAAGATCTGCTAGAAGAGCAGTCTGAGGTTTTAGCTAAATTAGGTACATCAGCAGAAGGGGCTCACCTCCGCGCACGCATGCAGAGTGCCTGTCTGCTCTCAGATATGGAGTCCTTTAAGGTGGGTCACACTTTCAGAGCTCTGGGGTCTATTTTGAGCTATTCTGGGATGAAACTGTGAAAGTCACTCTGTAAAGTGGTATAAAGGGCTGAATGCCTTTTTGTTAAGTGTCTGGATTTCATTAGTAGTTCAGCACTGCCATATCCCCCTAGAGGACGTAGTCAAACTTGTTTCCTAAGTTTTAAAAAAGCAAAGATCCAGTGTTATTAATAGTTGAAAGTTGAGAATAGAATCTTTTCTGTATGTGGATTGGGGTGCTTTCTTCCTTTGTGTTCAGCCAATTTAATGGAAGACTTTTAGGAAACTGTTAGGATTTAACATGGGTCACTTCATTTAACAAACTTTTGAGCACCTATTGTGTACTTTGCACTGTGATTAGATGAGTTAAGAAATACAGTGTTTACCCTCAGTTGTAGTCGACTGAGCTTGTGGGAGGAGATATGTAAGGAATTATGATGTCATGAGTTCTCTTATGAAGGCAGGGTTAAAAAGACGGAGTCTGCTGAGTAGGTCACGAAAGCTTTCTGAGAAGAGTCACTATTTCAGATGAGTAGGCATTTGCTGTCTGAAGAATATTTTAGTCTTGGATATAGGTCTGTATTTTGAACAGCTAGGATTGAGGGAATGGTGATATTTGGCTTATTAGCTTAAAAACCAGGAATGAAGAAAGGACTTTTATTTTTGAAAGCAAAGGCAAGTCCATGTATATTTTAAAACCCTCAAGTGGGTAGCCCTGTGGGCTACAGAGCTTCTTTTCCTGCTGCTGATACTCTGAACCATCTCCTGGCCCCGGACTTCCCTCATTAACCTGTGATAGCCTCCACTTTCCTAATCCGTAGCCCCTACATAGTCCTGCTTCTGTATTGTTTAGGCCAGTGTGAGTTTTATTTTCTCTGAAACATCTGTGTGTTACTTTTAAACATAAACACTCCACAAACACTATGCCACTTTCATCCTTTTTTGCTAGCAAATTTAAGTGACAATAAAAGGGAGTCTTTTGTTTCCTGCTTATTTTACCCATCTTTACTAAATGAAAAAATTTTTAGTGAACCTCTTAAGAGCTATGTTTTGCTTGGAGACTAAAATGATACAGAAGATCTGCAAGTTCTATACTGCCATGTGACAAGAAAGAGATAAGTTGCTTTAAAACAAATAGTTGGATAAAGAGAAGCCAGTTGGCTCTCAGGGCAAGGGTCAAACCAAAAGGTAGAGAAGGGAATTGGCTTAAGGTGTGTGTGCACAGCAGGAAATACCAGCCTCTGTAGCAGTAATTTTCCATCTGACCTCTAGCTGCCTTCATAGTCATCTGTCCCTGTCCTGCTGCAGTGTCTTTGCAGAGGCATGCACAAGAGGACATTCTAAATAGGAACTGTGAAAGTCTTTCCCCATGGAAACATACTGGTCCCTCTTGGTAAGTTTCTATATAGTTCCTCTAACATTGTGCTTTAGCAACACTGTGATTCATTAGACTATTTTGAACTAACCTGGGCACCTGCAAATCTTTCATGACATTGTTTTAACCAGAAAATAGATAGTAATTTAAATAGCCAACTTATGTATCTGCCCATATGTAGAAATCATTTAAGGAAATATGTAGTTATTCTAAAATAGATATGGTTGCCTTTACTTTTTGTATAGGGATGAGTTAGTATTAGGGACTAATGCTCTTGAGAGTCCCCAGAGCATTGGAAGCATACTAATATGTGCCTGGGCACACCTCAAAGTTCCAGAAGGAGAGAGTGGATTCTGGAGCATGCCCTTGTGGTATGTACCTTTAATAGTAAAAAGAAGATAAGCTCAAGTGAGCCTTGGCCTTTCTTGGTATCTGTGTTCAGCCTGATGTAGTAAGGACAACCAGAAGGAAGAATTTTGGCATGGAATGCTTTTCTTTAATCTATAGTGTATGAGTTGAATATTATTTTCTTTCGAAGTTTATGCTCTTTACTCCAGGCCTCCTCCTCTGGTTTCCTAAGATATTTTCATGTGGGTATGCTGTTGGCTGATTAAGATCTAGATCTTTGTACATGAATCCTGAGTCATGCAGTGTCATGAAATAATCTTGACCCACTGCTTTTACCATGGACCATATCATAAACCTTTTAAGTTTGCGTTGTTGACAGACAGTGAAGGATCTTCTAGGGGATCTGCCCTCAGGGGTATATCCTAAGATGGTAAGGATGGTCAAGCTGGTAGCCCTTGAGGCCAGTGAGGTGAAACCGGTAGTTTTACCCTTCACATTTCAGACACACCATTCTCATCATGTTGGTTTTCATGCCCATCCTTAGGACTCTACTAGTACACCACTGGAACACTTGCAGAAAGACCTCTGTGCCTTACCACAAACACTGGGTAGCTTCGTCTTTTTTTGAAGGCTTGAAGTTAGAATCACTGAAAGGTTTCTGGCATACATCATCATTAATTCTGTAGAACTGTCCACTTACTAAAACTTTAATCAGTTTGGTCCTAGAAGCCTGAAAAATAGTAGTTTGAATTCCGACTCCTTAACAGCACAAAACCAATTAATTTGATAGTAATTTGTTATATAAAGTACAAGAATTTGATGGCAGAATAGAACGTTTTTGAGGTTAGCTGATATTTATTGCAGAACCAGCATTGATTACTGAGGAAAAGAAGAACAGAACTTCTTCATCACTGTGTTATTCTGATCATGTGGTGTATTATTTAATTTTTACTTTTCTTAGTATTGAGTAGTTACTATACTGTAAACATTATTTATTACTTAGTATTGAGTAGTTACTATACTGTAAACATTATATATTAAACCTAGTTGTATAACATATAATGTGTTTAAAAAAATGACTTTTACTTTACATTGAGTTTTTAATATCCAAATTCATTGAATGAAAATGTTTTCTTTTTCTATAAAGCTGAGAAAATAAAAATAAAATGCTTTTGGTACTTTAACATCTGACCTGTTTTAAAGGTGACACCCAAATTCATTTCATATATTCGACTGTGAAGATTAGATAGGGTTTTTTTGAAAATATCATTTTGCAAACAGGCTTAACAGTAACTGTTTTTATTTGATTCTGCTGAATTTTTTTTTTGTCTTATTTTAGGCAGCTAATCCAGGTTGCTTCCTGGAAGATTTTGTGAGGTGGTATTCACCCCGGGATTATATTGAAGAGGAGGTGACTGATGAAAAGGGCAACGTGGTGCTGAAAGGAGAACTGAGCGCCCGGATGAAGATTCCAAGCAATATGTGGGTAGAAGCCTGGGAAACAGCTAAGCCAATTCCTGCTAGAAGGCAAAGGAGACTCTTTGATGATACACGGGAAGCAGAAAAGGTAATTGAGGTTTGGTTCTCTAATACTAGAATACAAATTATTATTCTTGCATTTTAGAAACTCACTATCATAGACATAAGAGCTTTGGACACACTTGAGATGCAAAGCACTGAAATTCAATGAAATTTTTATAAATCTATTCACATTTAAGATTTTTTTGCAAATAGGGCAAATAACAGGCATGCATAGTTGAAACAGACTGCTTACCATTGAATGTCTCACAATATATGTTAAAAGTGTTAAAAATGAGTATGTCCTTTGAGCTAGCAGTTCTACTGACAAACATTTATTAAGGAAATAATGAGAAATATATAAAGATTTACGTATATAAATGATGTTCAACGAAGTTCTTAAGTGAAAAAGCAGAAACAACCAAAGTTTCCAACAATAGGGACTTAGTTCATTAAATTACGGTATATCCATTCAGTGGCCTGCTTTGCAGCTGTTAGAAAACATTTAGAGTTAAGGAGAACAGTGGCACCTGCCTCATGTTGAATTGCCCTGCACACCTTCCTACCACCCCCAACCCCCAAAAAATCCCATGAAATCAATAAGTGGAGTAAATAAATCCATGCATTCAGCATTACTAACAGGTAGAAATTACAGTGACCTTCCGATTAACAGTAAGTAGAGAAATAAGCCAAATTCCAGTGGAGCTCCCATTGTTGTAAGTCTATATAGATATAGTGAGTAGGGGGCAGGAAGGAAAAGGAGCCAAGAGATACAGAAGACTTAGCACAAAGTCACCTCAGAAAGATTGAGCCTAACACCACATGCCAAAATACTAAACACAGGTAGGGTTACTAGTTCACAGCACTTGCCACAGGGAAGGGGCTTGAATGTAAACAGAACTAGAAATGGGGCCTTGGAGAAAATCAAATATACAAAGAAGGAGTGGTGTCCCTTAGGAATGATGGGAAATAAGAGGGGAAAATTAAGGATCCTGCAGAAATGAAATAAAAACAAGACAATCAGCCTCCCTCATCCCCCTCTATCCATTAAAGAAACTGCACAAGAGGGCACTTTGAAGGTATTTGTGATACTGCTAGGAATAGAAGAGAACAGAACATCCATTTAAGAGTACTTTACAAAACAGAAAATGCAAATTAGATCATTTCAGCTAATGAAAATATTTCCCAGAAAATCAGTCACAAAGCAGAAGAAAATTGTAACATAACATTCCAAACTTAATCAGATATCCTCAAACAAGGAGGATATGAAAAAAACCATGTTTAATCAGAAATACTAAAATAAAGAACAGAGACGGACTAAAAAAACCCACAAAGAAATGAAACCACAGCTAATTTAGCTCAGGATAGAAGCAGAAGAAAAAGGCAGCCATGTAAAAAATGAAGACTAAATTACAAGAGGGCCAAGAGAGAGCAGATTTATGTGAAAATGTTGTAAAAGGCATTGAAGAAAAGTGGGAAAACAGCCAAGAGAATGAAAAGGAGATATAGGATTAAAAGGAATTGAAGAGAAAGTAGTATATAAATGAAAGATAAGAAAAGTAGGAAGATTCAATTCATTAGTTTCCTTCAAGGAGGAAAATCAGAACACTAAGAGAGAACGAATACAGTCCCCTGTGGCTTAACAAAGTGGGTATGTTTTGAGGAGCTCCTCGTTAGGCAATTTTGTCATCATGCGAACATCATAGACTGTACTCACACAGACCCAGATGGTATAGCCTACCACTCACGTAGGTTAGAAAATTAATAGAATAAAAACTTTCTGTTAAACAATACTTGAATGAAAGGGGAAAATACAAATTGAAAGTACAGAATTTTTGAAAAACAATGAGAATGAAAACTCTACATATTAGAACCTATAGGCTATACTTAAGAAGTGATAAAAGGAACTTTCATAGCCCTAAACACCTATATCAGTAAAAAGAATGAAAATAAATGAATTAAATTTCTAACTAAAAACCCTAGGGAAAAAAAAGTAAAATCAAAAGAAAACAAAAGGAAGGAAATAAAAAGGAGACTAATGAAGTAGAGAACACAAAAACAGATGAAATTAGTGAGTTCAGTCTAGTTCTTTTAAAATCAGCAAAATAGAGAAGCCATTAGCTAATTTAATCCAGTAAAAAGGGGAAAGCACATATATAAAGTAGAATAATAAATGACAAAAAGGGCACAACTTAATAACTACTGATACAGAGGAAATGTATTAAAAATACTACTTTGCACATCTCTGTGTATATAAATTTGAAAACCAAGTTGAATTAGACAATTTCCTCGGGAAATTCCTACCAAAAATACAATTTTTATCAAAACTAACCCCAGTAAAAAAAGAAAGTATGAACAGACAAATTTTCACAGAGACAGTTATCAAGGAACTGCCACATAAAAAAGAATCAGGCCCAGATGGTTTCACAGGGAAATCCAGCTAAATATCAAGAAACCATATAGTCCCAATGCTAAATAAATTATTTCAACACACAATAATTGGAGGAAATTTTCCAACTTCTTTCTGTGAAACAACTATAACATTGGTACCTAAATCTGATAAAGATAGCATATTTTTAAGAATAGCAGACCAGTAATACTTAAGAAATTTAATGCAAAATCTGAAGTAAACTGACATTAATATCACTTTAAGAAAATACTTGTTGATCAAATGTGAGGATGATTATTTAGAAATCTGTTGATATAATTTGCTTCATTAATAGATCTAAACAGAAAATTATATCATTATCTCTATTTGTGCTCAAAAAGCCTTTGATAAATTTAATTTAAAACTCTTGGGAAAAGAGTGGAATCGATGGCTACTTCCTTAAAATAAGACAATATATGGAAACTTTAGTCCTAAACACAGCATCTTAATTGGGGAAGCCGTAGGGGGTCACTAAAGTCAGGAACAAAGTAAGGATGTCTTCCATCTCCACTGCCAATCAAAATTGCTCTGCAGGTATTAGCTAGTGTAATTAGCAAGACAAAGCAGAGGCATGGGAGTTAGAAGAAGAACTCTGCAGTGATGTGGCAGTATACTTGGAAAAATTCAAAAAGTCAGTGTTAATACTAATATAAATAAATTCAGCAAGGCAGTAGGATATATAGTTAACATACAGTAATCAGCAGCATTCATATACACTAATAACCATTTCGGAGATCTAAATATAATTTTCATTGTAAGAGGAAAAAAGGTAAAATGCTTAACAGAAATGTTTGAAACCTTAATGAAGAAAAAAGAACACTCCTGAAAAACACACTTGAAAACAGAAAGCCCTCAAACTCCTAGGCTCAAGTGATTCTCCTGGCTCAGCTTCCCTAGTAGCTAGGAGTACAGGTGAACACCATGATGCCCAACTAATTATTTTTCTTAATTTGTTATAGAGATTAGATCTCACTGTGTTGCCCAGGCTGGTCTCAAACTCCTGGCCTGAAGCAATTCTCCTGCCTCAGCCTCCCAAAGTGCTGGGATTACAGGTGTGAGCCAGTGTGCTGGCCCATGATTTACTTATTCCAAAAAATAAATTAACAAGGATGGAAAGAGGAAAAATAACCTAAACCTGAAGACAAGTTGAGACACATGAACCCAGCTGTAGTTCAAATGAGTAACATAACCACACTGACAGGGGTTGGTGAAGGGAGGGAAGAGCTAATCCAAGTGATTTATGGACACATCAAATGTGTTTGACTGTATATTCTCTGTTGTGGTGGGGGATGGGACTGCAAAAAAAATCTTGAGGCCGAGGGCGGTGGCTCACACCTGTAATCCCAGTACTTTGGGAGACCGAGGTGAGTGGATCACCCGAGGTCAGGAGTTTGAGACCAGCCTGGCCAACATGGTAAAACCTCATCTCTACTAAAAATATAAAAATTAACCAGGGGTTTTAGCACACACCTGTAATACCAACTACTCAAGAGGCTGAGGCAGGAGAATTGCTTGAACCTGGATGGTGGAGGTTGCAGTGAGCCAAGATCACGCCACTCCATTCCAGCCTCGGTGACAGAATGAGACTCCATCTCAAAAAAAGAAAAAAATCTTGAAATCTGTTATCTAGGCTTGTTTTTTTGTAATGATATGGATAAAGCAATTCTGAAACTCTTTTAGATGTATTATTGGTTGGGCAAAGTGATTAACTAAATGTGTTGGTGGTGTTTGGAAGCCAGAATTTCTTACTGTGGAAGTGAGATGCAAGTATGAAATTAAGGAAAGCAAGGAAGAACCCAGTGGCAATGGATTGGAATTGGAGGTATTAGTATGGACTTATAGGTTTTTAAAATATGGATAGGTTATGTGGGTATGTACATATGTTAAGTATTTGTGTATGTGTGTATGTATATATACAAGCATACATTTCCCAGCTTTCTTCTTAAAGAGTCTAGAAGCAGTGACACCCCCATAGCAGTAAGCACACATAGCTTTTTTTTTTTTTAAACACATTCCTCACTAAAAGTAACCATGATTTCCTCAAAAAAAAAAAAAAAAAAAGACTGATTTCACGATTGAGGCAGGGAAGGTACAAGATAAACCTGGAACATCCTGGATTGCTAGACAGTAAGGAAGTTGCTTTAAAAAAGATGGGGTCATTTCATAGAGAGCTAACTTGAAGACTCAACATTGGCCAAATCTGGGACAATTTGAGTTTTAAATAGTTAAGGACAGAAATGAATTATAAGCCATTGGAAAAAATAGGAATTCTTGGAACCATATTGATAATTTATGGATAAAAGAACTAGGCAGGGGGAGGTCATTTCCTACAAAACAAAGATGATTGGTAAATGTAGTGAATATGTTGGAAGTCTTCATTTTGCAACCATGTTCATAGTAAAGACTGGTTCAGCAAGAATCATGAATAAATACTAAGTCTAGATGGAAGTTTGAAGAGCATCATCTTGCATTGTTTTTAAGTGTTTCTCTACAGAATGCTTCTGCGTTGCAAGGCAAGTGGAGAAATAGGACAGTGTCTTCATAGGATGATCAAAATTAACATCACCGATGAGGAATAAATGGAGATCGTGCACATTGGGCTGTGATACTCTGATGAACCCAACACCACTTATATGCTGTTTGGTCCAGGAATGCAAAATCTGAGCCTAATTGTGAGGGAATATTAGATGAACCTAAAATGAGGAACATTCTATTTTAAAAAGAGTTTGAAAAAAGAAAATCACAATTTTGGGGGCATATTAAAGACACACGAGCCAACCGAAAGAGTTCCCAACTGGCCAGTACTGGAACAATTTGAACAACAAATTAAAATAATGTTGAATTGTAACTCAGAATACAAAATAAATATCCTTGAGTTCATACTGATATAAATAATTGATTAAATATGTAAGTTAATGGGATAGAAGAGACAAATCTCCTGTGCAGAATTCTAAATGTATGTAGAGACTCCACCTTCAAGGAGGGTGAAGCTAATTCCCATTCCCTAAGTGTGTGCTACACATAGTGACCTCCTTCCAAAGAGTATGGTGCATAAGGAGGGAAAAATAACGTTACAGTGCAGCAACCCGACTGACACTCTCTCAGCTAGGTGATGAAGAGTAACATCCACAGGCTAAGTCATATTGGCAGTATGTAGTCTTGACATGATGTGATGATGGTGGCACTTTACCTCTCTGATCTTCCTTCCTGAAATACATAACCCAGTTTAATCATGAGAAAAACATTAGATAAACCATAATTGAGGGAGTTTTTATGAAATACTTGAATTGAAAACTGTCAAGGTCAATAAAAACAAGGAAAGTCTGAGGACTGTCACAGGCCAAGAGGAGCTTAGAAACATGACAGCTATAAACGTATTGTGATATCTTGAAGTGGATCCTGGAACAGGAAAATGACATTAGATAAAAACTAAAGAAACTGCGTACATACATGTTGACAGCATTATTCATGATAGCCAAAAAATCGCACAGATCCAAGTGTCTATCAGTGATAAATGGATAGGCCAAATATGATCTGTCCATTCCATGGAGTATCAGCCATAAAAAAGGGAGGAAGCACTGGTACGTGTTACAACATGGATGAACCTTGTAAATATTATGCTAAGTGAAAGTAGCCAGAAACAAAGGGCCACATACTGCATCATTCCATTTATATGAAAGGTCCGGAACAGGTAAGTCGATAGAGACAGCAAGTTAGATGAGTAGTTTCCAGCGATGGGGACTGAGAATGGGGGAAATCAGGAGTGGCTGCTTTGGAGTACTGGATTTCTTTTGGGGTAAATGAAAGAAAATGTCCTGGAATTACGTAATGGTGATGGTAACATGATCCTGCAAATATGCTAAAAACCACTGAAGTTATCTATTTTAAAGTGGTGAATTTTATGGTATGTGAGTTATAGCTCAATTTTTAGAAACTAAGGAAATCTGAATACAGTATGGAATTTAGTTAGCCAACAAGTAGGAAGAGGAGATTATACTCAAAATGTCAGTGTTATAAAAAGACAGAGTGAAAGCTGTTCCAGATTAGTTGAGATTAAAGAGCTATGAAAACTAAAGGCATTGGATGATCCTTACCTAGACTTGTAGTGGTGGAGGGAAAGGGTCATAAAAGACATTATGCGGCTGGGCACAGTGGCCTATACCTGTAATCCCAGCACTTTGGGAGGCTGAAGCAGGTGGATTATCTGAGGTCAAGAGTTCAAGACCAGCCTAGCCAACATGGTGAAATACCGTCTTTACTAAAAATACAAAAATTAGCCAGGCAGCAGTGGCATGTGCCTATAGTCGTAGCTACTTGGGAGGCTGAAGCAGGAGAATTGCTGGAGTCTGGGAGGCGGAGGTTGCAGGGAGCTGAGATCGTGCCACTGCACTCCAGCCTGGGTGACAGAGAAAGACCCTGTCTCAATAAAATAAAAGACACATGGGTCAGTTGACAAAACTGCAGTAAGGATAGTAGGTTAGGTTACAGTTATTTTATCAGTGTTAAATTTATTGTATATAATGAGAATCATTTGCATTTTGGTTACATAATAAAATATTTTTAATTTTAGGAAACACATATTTTTGGATAAGGGACATGAGTATGCAACTTATTCTGAAATTATTCAGAAACAAGTTTATGTCTACAGGGTGTACATACACAAGAGCACAGGGAGATGCAGGGGATCCAGAGCAGAGGAGGGAGACAGTTCATATGGGAATCCAAGTAAAGGGTAATAACATATTTCATGTTATTCTTGCAAATTTGTTTTTTCTCTGAGTTAAGGAAAACAAAATTCAGAAAGGTAGGTGTTAGCAAGGATGTACAACAGAGGGAATTCATTACTCTAGATAAGCATGTAAATCTGTTAAAACACTTTGTAGGGTAATTATCTTGTACATTTCCTAGTTCAGTTTTTAGGTATATATCCTAAAGTAATTGTTGTACATGTGCCATTTGCACCAGGAAATATGTGTAACAATGTAATAGGAGCATTATTTATAACAGCCAAAAATTGAGGAGCTATCTATCCACTATTAGTGTAGGAACATTTTAATAAGTGAAAAAGCATAAACTATAGCATATTGGAATGGTATATGAACAGAAACATTCCATTTATATAAAGGTTAAAACTAGAAAAAAGTGAACATATGATTTAAGGCTACATATGTGAAAAAACTATAAAGAAAAGCAAAAGAATGATTTGTAGTTAATTCTGGGGATGGAGGGTACACAGGAGGACTTGGAAAGGCCTGGTAACATTGTTTCCTAAGCTAGTGTTTTCTTTAAACTATTTCTAATACTCTGGTATGTATAGTTCTTCATTTAAAAAAGTTTCAAATCAGACAAAACTTTCCAAGCCAAAAAAAGAAAAAGTCCACCACAAGTCATTAGATGAACAAAGCAAATCATAAACCAGTATGTAAGTTATTAATTTTTGTTAAGAAATTACATATGCATCTACACCTCTGTGTTTAAATGGGCTTACAAGTAGTTTGAGAGGATAAACACGAAAATGTGTTTTGGTGAAGGAGGATTGCAGGAAAATTTCTGCATCACCTATGTTTTTTTAAATTTTGCAATCCATGAGCATTTATTAGTCAGATTCACATTATGACATTATACTCCTTAAAATTTTGTTTATTGGTATCAAAGAACTTTATATATTTAAAGGGTTTATACTTCTTTTATCTTTACTATTGTTGAATAAAGAGCCTAAAGGTAGGGTCCTTGTTTTGTACATACTTCTCTGTATTCTTTTTTGAGACAGAGTCTCACTCCGTCGCTAGGCGCCAGACTGGAGTGCAGTGGCACAATCTCGGCTCACTGCAACCTCTGCCTCCTGGGTTCAAGCAATTCTCCTGCTTCAGCCTCCCGAGTAGCCGGGACTACAGGCACGCACCACCACGCCCAGCCAATTTTTGTATTTTCAGTAGAGATGGAGTTTCACCATGTTGGCCAGGATGGTCTCGATCTCTTGACCTTGTTATCTGCCCGCCTCGGCCTCCCAAAGTGCTGGTATTACAGGCGTGAGCCACCGTGCCCGGCCACTTCTCTGTATTCTTATAAGAATTGGAAAAAAATTTAAAAATATATGGAAAGTCAGAATGTTTAGAAATATTAACTGAGAAAAGCAGGTTAAAAAGAAGTATTTTACATATTTAATATTAGTATCCTTAATATGTGTATTCTGTGTCTTAAAACGAAAACACTCCACTATTCATGATTGTTATCTCTAGGCATTGTAGTTTATCAGCGGTTTTTATTTTCTTTATATTTTCCTTATTTGCATGTATTACATATGGAAGCCAAAAAAAAATATGAGAATATTTAGCATTATTAAAGATTGAAGTTTTTAGGTGCTTTCAGTAACATTATCCTCACCTTTGGCGTCGTGGCTGTCTACCTGCGGTGGGGAGTGCTGTCTTGCTAAGATGTAAGACGAGTGGCTGAGGATTTGCACTTCCGTAAGAGGCTGTCATCTTTTGACACCTGCGCTGATCATATGTGTACACTATGCCTCCTTCAGGTGCTGCACTATCTGGCAATCCAGAAACCTGCAGATCTTGCTCGGCACCTGTTACCTTGTGTGATTCATGCAGCTGTACTCAAGGTAAAGGAAGAAGGTAAATGTCATATTTAACTGATCATTAGTTCATTTCCAAAGTGAAAGTATATTTTGCTTAATTTATTTAATGATGGCTTTAATCTTTTAAAAATAGAAAGTCTGGAAAACGTTTCTTCAGTTAAGAAGATCATAAAACAGATAATATCCCATTCCAGTAAAGTTCTGCACTTCCCCAATCCAGAAGACAAGAAGTTGGAAGTAAGTTTGATGTAGTGTCAGAATCTTGTCCACTGTTCTCCTCAGTTGGCACAAATTATTTTTAAGATGCGTTTTTAAAAGGCTTTGCTTTTTTGCAATCTCCCAACGTATGCCTCTTCCTTTTCCACCGCCAGGAAATCATTCACCAGATTACTAATGTGGAAGCTCTCATTGCAAGAGCTCGGTCACTAAAAGCCAAGTTTGGAACTGAGAAATGTGAACAGGAGGAGGAAAAGGAAGATCTTGAAAGGTAACTGCTGTTTGGCTAATTCAATTTTGTCCACAGTAGGAAAAGCCACCACTCTCTTAAGAAAAATTGTAATACGATATTGAGACTCTTGTGGTACTCATATATTATTTGAAACAAGCATTGTCTAGAGACAGAAATACTTAAGTATCATAGCATTTGATTTCTCCTGTATTTCTGAGTCTCTGCCAGGTGTTTCCATTCTTCCCACTTTAGAAACAGTCTCCCAGAGCCTCTTTTTCTAGGGATTCCTTGGTTTGCTCTTGGAGATGCGGTGTCTGAGATTTCTTGTGGAGCAGCTGTTAACCGTGTTGCTCACCCTGCCCCAAAACTTTGTTTTCAGCCGTTACTGTTCCTTTACCACAGTGTGGGGGTGCTGAAACCATCTCCGCTTACTGTTCCTAGTTGTTTATTTTAAACAAAATTTGTGATAGCAAAGGTACACCTCCTATGCACCTTGCAATTATGTTTTGAAAGAGGGACCAGATGGCTTTTTCAGATGAGGCAATTGATCAGGGCAGTCTTTTCTCTTTATGAACTCAGCACCATTACCAGTGGAGCTTAGATCAGGGTGAGGCCCTGTTCATTTTTTGCTCGTGTTACTTGAAAGAGCAATATTGGTTTTTTGGGGTTTCTTTTTTTTTTTTTTGAGACAGTCTCGCTTTGTTGCCAGGCACCAGGCTGGAGTGCAGTGGTGCGATCTCGCTCACTGCAACCTCCGCCCCCGGGTTCAAGCAATTCTCCTGCCTCAGCCTCCCAAGTATCTGGGACTACAGGCATGCGCCACCACGCCCAGCTAATTTTTGTATTTTAGTAGAGATGGGGTTTCACCATGTTGGCCAGGATGGTCTCGATCTCTTGACCTTGTGATCCGCCCGCCTCAGCCTCCCAAAGTGCTGGGATTACAGGCGTGAGCCACCGCGCCTGGCCGCAATATTGTTTTAATGTGTGATAAAGTGTTTCCAAATTAGCTTGTTCAGTGGCTTGAATTTGTCATCATTTAAACATTTTCATTGCCCTTTCCGTGAGAAATGGCATTATTGATGCTAAACAATATTATATGACAAGGCATTTGCTATCTTTTAACAAGTTCACGTTTGCATTTTATGATGTCTTTAGTTGAGTAAAATTTTCTCCCTACTTTTAAATGAGAAGAATAAGCTCTAATCAAGGGACTCGTTTCTAAAATAGCAGTCTGAATTAGTGAGCAGGTGGTGCAGGCTTGGTGGCTTTGTGCCTTCAACTCTTAGTTCCACCATACGTTATCTGTGACGTACTTGGAAGTTCAGTGTTTCCAGTATCTAATGGCACAGTTTGCAATTGCGACTTTGCCCAACAGCAAGTATTTTAAGCATATGTGCATGCACGTGTGTACACACACACACACACCCCCCTTTAAAAAAACAAAAACAAATATGGATCTTTGCTTTTATTGGATAAATATAACTTAGTTTATGTTATCCAAATTTCTTTTCATCTTTTATTAACTGTAGCATTTTCTAAGCTTCTAGTCTAAAAAAATTGGACTGAATATTTTTTCTTAAACTTTGACAGAGATAGGCTTGAAAAAATTTTTATGAACACAGGTGAAAAAGCAGGAAGATTTTCAGTTGAGTAGATATTACTTCCAAATGTCAGTCTATCTTGCTGTAAAATTTCACTCCAACCTTGGTGGGTCTAGCCAGTATGAGCTGGAGGATTTGTCCACAAAGCTCCTGTGGGAGGACAGATGGACGCAAAGTGGCCTGGACAGCTCATTTCCACCCTTTCATTGGCTGTCTGTCTCTCCTAGGTTTGTGAGTTGCCTGCTGGAGCAGCCTGAAGTGTTAGTCACCGGTGCAGGAAGAGGATATGCTGGCAGGATCATTCACAAGCTGTTTGTGAGTGCTCAGAGGGTATGTGAGAACCATTGCTGACTCTATCATGATCTCTCCAGACCTCTGCTCTAGAAGAGGCTGTTTTAGTTCCCACACGTGGCTGATCACACTGATGTCACCCGAGCGTAAGTCTGGGCACTGGGTTTGAACACTGAAGAAACAGTGACTTCTGAGCCTCGAAATCCACTTGTTTTCCTGTATGTTGAATTAAAATGATAAGTGTATTCTAGGACCTACATTTTAAAAATTAGGAGAGTCCAAAATTCATTGTTATAGAAGCTGGAAGGGACACGATTAGCAATGGCCAATGCTGTGCTGTAGGAAAAAATGTTTACTTACAGGTACTTTCAAATTAGAATGGAGTTCAGTTTTACCATCTTTAAAGCCCATGTAGTGCAAAGGGCATTCACAACTCAGCTTGAAGTATAAATATAACTTTTTGTAATGGTGAAGATATCTACCTTTGAGGTTTCCTAGAAAAGAGGAAAACTTCAGATTTTTAGGGCTACGGAAACAGATTTCTGCACAGAAAGAAAGCCTAGCCTGAAAAATTATCATGATCATCACCTCTAGTAGTGAGAGTAAAGGTTTTAAAATTATATATTATCGGCTGAGTGTGGTGGCTTATGCCTGTCATCCTAGCACTTTGGGAGGCCAAGGCAGGTGATCACAAGGTCAGGGGTTCAAGACCAGCCTGGCAAAAATGGTGAAACCCTGTGTCTACTAAAAATACAAAAAATTAGCCAGGCATGGTGGCGTGCACCTGTAATCCCAGCTACTTGGGAGGCTGAGGCAGGAGAATCACTTGAACTCAGGGGGTGGAGGTTGCGGTGAGCGGAGATCGTGCCACTGCACTCCATCCTGGCCGACAGAGTAAGACTCCGTCTCAAAAAAAAAAAAAAATTATGTAGTATCTTGGTTACTGGCTAAGGGCTCTGACATCCCACAGATAATGATCAATTCAGGGCTCATTAATATTAGGGATTCTGATAAAGGTATTATGATGTGCACTAATTACCTGCTTCCCCTTATATGGCACTGTGATTGCACTAGAATGACCCTGTTTTGAGAGTGTAATTTTCAGAATAAAATAAGAAAAATAATTTCTATGGGTCTACACATGGACTAACTGGATAATCCCTGTAGAGTTGGTCTGGAGTACAACTAGTTAATATATTCCAATTCATAGCCAAATACACTGGTAGGAGTTCTTAGCAAGAGCTAAAATCTTAGTTTGTTTATGGGGCAGCTCCCTAAACTTCAGAATTTCACATTAATTACCAAAGATTTATTTCCTTATAAATTAGTCTTCTAGCAAACAATATATGCTTGCTTTCATTTATTTCATTTATTCACTACCCAGAAGCTTACAAGCACATTTTTTTCTTAGCCACTAATATGAATGTTCCTCATATTGCAAAAAAGTCTTTCCTCTTTGATCGTTTTTAAAAATGACATGTTGGCTGGTTGCGGTTGCTCACACCTGTAATCCCAGCACTTTGAGAGGCCGAGGTGGGTGCATCACCTGAGGTCAGGAGTTCAAGACCAGCCTGGCTAACATGGTGAGACCCCATCTCTACTAAAAATACAAAAATTAGCCTGGCATGGTGGTGAGCACCTGCAGTCTCAGCTACTGGGGAGGCTGAGGCAGGAGAATGACTTGAACCTGGGAGGTGGAGGTTGTAGTGAGCCAAGATCATGCCACTGCACTCCAGCCTAGGTGACAAGAGTAAATCTCGACCTCAAAAAAAAAAAAAGTTATATGTTAAGAGGATTTAAAATCTGAAGTATTTATATTTTAAGTCCTGAGATTGTTGTTTTAGATAACTAAGCAAAACTATTTTCCCCAAAATAGAAATAACCTCCTTACCCCCTCTACTGATTGCAAGTAAAACTTTGACAATATGGGAAATTTTATATTTATTTATTCATTTTCTAAAGAAAGGGTCTCACTCTCTCATCCAGGCTGGAGTGCAGTGGCACGATTGTAGCTCACTGCAGCCTTGAACTCCTAGGTTTAAGCAATCCTCTCGCTTCAACCTCCCAAGAAGCTGGAACCACAGGAATGCACCACTGCGCCCAGCTAATTTTTGTATTTTTTGTAGAGATGGGGTCTCACTTTGTTTCCCAGGCTGATCTAGAACTCCTGGTTTCAATTAATCCTCCTTCCTCGGCCTCCCAAAGTGCTGAGATTATAGGTGTGTGTGAGCCACTACACCTGGCCTAGAAAATTATAATAAAATATTAATCACATAATCTCACTACTCATTGATGATTTAACATCTAGTATATACATATGTATATATAATTCTAAAAACAGGGTTATATTATGTAATAACTTCATTATTATTATTTTCTACTTAATATGCTTAAGATACTTTTCAAAATTGCTAAATACAGGAGCACAGTATATCATCTTTCAGTGGCCTCATTGTATAGCTAACCCCCTTAATGGATACTGAAATCGTGCATTCATCTATATTGTCATTTAAGAAAAAATTTCAAGTTTTCAGACCTTGTAGTGAATGTTGTTATATGTAATCCATATAACAAGCATCTAGTTGGTACATTTTTAAACTTTGTTCTTAAATGTCTGGCTGAAGTAAACTGTTAAGAGTTTATTCATATGCCTTTCCATTAGCTGATACTTTGTATCAATTTTACTAGGTGTTTTTATAGCGTATAGTAATTTTATATATTTATTAATTTTCCTTAAAATTATAAATAGTAATAAGCCTTATGATTATAGGTATCTCTGGTATATACATACTTAAATGGTTTTCAGCAAATAAGTGACTGGATTTTGCTTCAGACTTGCTAGATTGAATAACTCTTAGGCACCTATTCCTAAATTTGCTGGAATATCATTTCTCAAGCCATGAACACTTTTTTTTTTTAGCATCATAATTCTCAGTAGAAGAGCTAGGTTTCTGTTGGTCATTTCTCCATTAAATGACACCATATGTCACCTGTTGAGCCACAGATGCATGAGTGGTACATGTCTGCTGTAGCTGACAGCGAGGTGTGCTATGTGTGGTGTGACTTTGTGTTGAATATTATTTTGATAGGATCATGTTCTTACTGTAGTGCATGCTGTCTCAGAAATAAACCTGAACTCCCTTGTCTAGCCCTATTTAAACCATCTTGCTTGTTTCCCTTTCATCACTGTTTCTTTTCTCACCCTTTCTCAAGCTGACTGAATCTTCTGATGAGGTAACAAAATAGCCTTTGCCCCTCCTGGTTCCTTGTTCCTTCCCATCTCTCTAACTTCATAAGGTCATGAACACTAACCACCTCCCTCACAGTCTGGATTTGGCTTACCTCACTTGCTGATGTTTGGTGCAACATGATTTCATGTTTCCGTTCCCAAAACAATTTTTTTTTCCCAAATTGATGGTATTTTGAAAAAAGTGTAGTAATCAGAATTAAAATTTTAGGCTGTAAGTGAATATGCATTTTATGTCATTTCAATGAAAAAATAGATGCCTTTGATACTGAGAACTTCTCTTTTGTGGTCATTGCTGTATGGGCCTCTGTCACTTTAGCATCACATTAGCTGCCCAGAAAGCAAGACTAACACCCCCACCTTCAATTTGGCAAGTGAACCTTAAGAAGAATTGATTAAAAATTCTTACCCAGAGTCAAGATGAAATCATCTTTCCACTCTGGAGAAAAACAGCTCCTTACTGGGCTGGGGCTATCAGACGTAGACTTGAGTCGTTGCTGGAAGAAACACAGAAAGCAGCACAGCTTCGTGGGCCTTTTTCATCAGATATCTGAATATGGCCTTCTCTCTTCAGAGCAGATTGCCTGGCAGTCATCATCCCTCTTGTCTCCGTCTCCAGCCCGGCTGATCATGCCGTGTTTCAAGCTTCTTGCATTTGCTGTGTGATGTGGTTTTTGAGTAATCTTAATATACAGCTGACTACATTACTGAGTAACACAGGACATTTTCATTTATTTATCATGTTAATTCATCTGTCCTTCAAAAGCATCTGAGTTTAGCATTTTACCTGCTTTTGACGTTAGCATTTGATTCTTTTCCAGGCTGCAGCCATGGCTCCACCAGAGGAGGAATTCAAGAGAATGGGCTCTGCAGAGGAAAGAAGGCAGAACTCCGTGTCAGACTTCCCACCCCCTGCTGGCCGGGAATTCATTTTGCGTACCACTGTGCCGCGCCCTGCTCCCTACTCCAAAGCGCTGCCTCAGCGGATGTACAGTGTTCTCACCAAAGAGGAATTTAGACTTGCAGGTGCCTTTTCATCAGATACCTCCTTCTTCTGATTCTTCTAGCATTACTCGTTGGTGGCTTCTGAGACACTGCTGCCTCCTCCTGTGGGAGGGAAGGTGTGCCAGGGAGAACCCCAGAGGTCTTGGAAAGGGCCCTGCCCAGTTGGGTGATCAGGAATCAAACCAGCATCAGAAAGACTTCCCAGCACCAAGCTGGAGCTGTGTTGTTTCATGGAGGGGACAGAGAATGGGCTTGAGCTGTTGAGAGATTTCTGCCCTAGAGATGGCCTAGGTATATGAGGGGAAACACAAACACATCATACACCACACTCTGTCCTCACCCTGGCGGGACGGTGTTCATCACGTTCTCTTCTGTGACTGGCCTCTAGGCTAGCGGCTGCATTCATGGTCTGTGCAAACACTTCTTCATGGATCTATATATCAGCATCAAGTGTTCAAAATAAAATATCTGTTAACACAGATTTCTGGATATTTTGGTGGTAGCTTCTAGTCCCAGAATCTGTGTTTTTAAAATACTACATGACATCTGTCTATCCAGTCACCTGGTGGTCATCTTTCTTGTACTAATTGACTGTTGATGAGCATTTCAGATATTCTAGGAGAAAGCCTATAATTTCACAGTTTCTTTTTCATGTAACTGTAACCTAAATGTATTACTTCTGATAAAACTGTGTATCAAATGTCACTGCAAATTAGTTTTATATCTATCATCTATCTTGTGAGATTTGTCTTATTTCTTTTCCTTTTGGTTGCCATGTAAGTCATCACCCTGAAAATCGTCTCCCTCCCGCTCTCTTGCTGTACAGCATATATTCTTTTTCTGTGGTTGCTGGCTGCGTACTGTATTTAATGAAGAAGTAGAGAGAGAACAGCACATGCAAAAATACAGTCTGGGAACCTGGAGACTCATGCAGATAGTATCATCATTTGGTATATGCGCTAATGCAGTGAGTGGAGGATTATTTTAACACACTATTTTGCTTTGTATTTATTTTAGTTAAAATAATCTATGGGGAGGGAGGTGTAGCCCCCAGTATGAGAATAACATCACCACATTTCTAGTTACGTGGAGATCAAGATGTATTATGTCTGTGTTGCTAGATGGTCTCTGCTTGGTAATCTTATTTTTAGGCCTAAAATTTCCACTTCAATCCAAAGTAAAAATGGTTATACTGAAGCATAAACATAGAGAAGGGGCTGCCTCGAGGGAAGTCTGGGAAGGACACTTCCCCTTATAGCACTTTGGTAGCAGGGTGGGTGCACTTAAAACAACTTGCCCCAAGCCAGGCGGGGTTTGGGTTTCTTGCACTGCTCCTTGCCAGGCAGGCATTGGTGGACAGGATGTGGAGGAATGGAAGGCCATGAAGCAGCTTCCAGTTTGCCTCAGTCCAACAACAGGTGGCCCTGTCTACTGTCTTGGCCCCTACTGCCAACTCCTTTCTTCTGAGCACACTGTAACAGATGATTGATAGACAGATGATAGATGATAGATGATTGATAGATAGATAGGGGTGGGTGGACAGATGATGCCTTGATGCCTCTATACCTCTGTGGCAAAAGAGGCCCCACTCTTGTGTTTAAATCATCTTCTGGCCTGTAACTTTCACCCACTGGGCATCATGAGACTACACTTGAGAATATTATTAGCTCCTGGAAACCCAAGGACTCTGCCACTGGCATTTCTCTGGCTCTCAAAAGTGGGACTTGGCTAGTTCTTGAAACAAAAGCTCAAGCTACTTCATCTAAGCACAACTTCTCTGCTAGCTCTTCCCCTGGTAGCTTGTGGTATCTGACAGGTGGTCACAGATAGATCCCTCCAAAGTGAAGAGTTGCCCCTCCTGCAGGGAGCGTTCTTGGCCTTAGCTTAGCAGGCAAGGAAGCAGCTGAACCAGAAGACCCCCAGCTTGGGACTCCATCTGGAGAGGGTGGGGACATGGCCCAGCCCCTCAGGGTGGGGGCCCCACCACCAGCCCACACGCAAGCCCCATGGCAGGAATGCTGGTGAACCGTGCTCTGGAATGGCTCCTACTCTTCAACATGTGCCCCAAAATGGGATGGTGTCCCAGGAGGCAGTCCCCGTCCCTCACTCATCCAGGAGTCACCAGGTCTGCCTGTGTGCGGGGCCAGGGCCTTGCCTTAAACCGCTTCCTCTACAGACACCTTTGCTTCCGTTAAACTTTGCCTCGGAAACGTGGCCTCAGCTGTGGTTGGACAGTCTGACCTGGGTAATCAGTGATGGGACACGCTCAAAACTCTTCCAAAGCCCTCCAGCCACAGGACGATTTGAGTAAATAATGACTTGTCCATGCTATTTGTACATATTCCTCTTTCTCAGCTCTATTTTGGCCCAAAACACTATTTTTCCCTGTGTTACATAACGAAGGAAACTGCATTCTTAGTAACCCACTGTCACTCTGCTGTGTTACCTTGCACACTCTAAAATAGAATTTTTTAGAGTGTGAATTTCCCAAACGTCCTCAACTATTCTGGGATTGAAATTACAACGTCACGAAAGGGAGTGCGACGGTGGGAGGCCCAGCCATCTCTGAGGCTGTGGCTGAGTCCCATCCGAGGGCTTCAGTTGCCACTGAGGCTGGGTTGGGACGTGCCCTATCCTGCCCTGTCCCTGTGGCAGGTGGCTTTCTTTGCACGGGGCTTCCCACTGTCAGCAGTGGATTCCAGAGCCTAGGAATACTCTTCATTGATTTTCTTGACGCCAGCAATGGCCTGTCCTCTTAGGGACTCAAGTAGGACGCAAAAATCCCCACTGCGGGTCCAGGGGAGCAAATTGCCCAGAATAAGAGTGTAGGCTCCCTCCCTGCCACTGAGGGACATGGTAGGAAGGCTTCCCCAAGACAGATGTTAGCAGGGTTAATGCTGTCCCATCAGTAAAAAAAACCTATCCAAAATGGTCAGGGGTTTCAGGCCTTGCCATCTGGCTGGGGAGCCAGACATGCTTATTTAGGGTGTTTATCAGCTCCCCAGGTATGTCCTGGTAGACAGCTGCTGCCAGGAGCTGGTGTAGAAACAAACCTGCAGGAAAAGCTGGCCCGCTCCAGGCGTGTGGAAGCTGCTGGCAGGAGCCCAGCAAGGACCTACCTGGATCATAATGGAAGCGATGCAACCAAAAATCCTTGATCGAGCCAGGACAGACGTGGCCTCATCACTGAAGATTCCATCTGAGACGTCTGCAAATAATCCAAATTGTATATGCTCTTAGCGCAGATAATTTTCTCACAGTTAAATAAAATCTATCTTAAGTAGAAATTATGAGTGGCCCATTCCCCTGCTACCCACTTAACTTTTCCTTTCTTTTCTGTGCTCTGATGGAGAGAAAAGACAAAAGTAAGACAAAAGCTGTGTGGGGTCACTTCTCAGGACAGAACTTGGCAACATGGCCACAGAGCTGATTTAGTGGATACATTTTCAATTAAGAGGTTCTCAAATTTGAATTCTAGGTTTTCACATTTGAACTCTATCAGACGTGGTAGGGAGCTACTGATAAATTTGGCAAAAGATGATATGCAAGGTTCCCAGAGACAAAATCATGAGACTTTATTGAAAAAGAATTAAAAGAAGATAATGAGAATGTCAATATTGCTATTGTTATATTATTTTGGTAACATACATACCATTGTTCTTGTACAGAAAGATAAGGTACCATGAAGATGTCCATTCTCACAATGACATATAATTCCAAACAAAATACTTTTTTTGGTGGAATTAGAATAGTTGAATCTGAATTGTATACAGAAGCATAAAAGGCCATGAACAACCAAGCGATTCCTGAAGAATAATAAGGTGGTGGATATTGCTCTATAAGACAGTAAGACTTATTATTGTAATGCTATACTAGAAAAGATTATGGTACTACCCTATGATCCACAATCCCACTACAGGGTATCTATCCAAAGGAAAGGAAATCAGCATATCGAAGAAATATCTGCACTCCCATGTTTACTGCAGCACTGTTCACAATAGCCAAGATGTGGAATCAACCAAAGTGTCCATTGGCAGATGGATGAATTTAAAAAATGTGGTACATGGCCCAGTGCAGTTGCTCACGCCTATAATAGCACTTTCAGAGGGCAAGGTGGGTGGATCACTTGAGGCCAGGAGTTCGAGACCATCTTGGCCAAGTTAGTGAAACCTCACCTCTACTAAAAATATAAAAATTAGCCCAGCATGGTGGCACATGCCTGTAATTCCAGCTACTCAGGAGGCTTAGGTATAAGAATCCCTTGAACCTGGGGGAGAGAGGTTGCAGTGAGCTGAGATTGCACCACAGCACTCCAGCCTGGGTGACAGAGCAAGATTCTGTCTCAAAAAAATGTGGTGCACATACACAATGGAATACTATTCAGTGATTAAAAAAAGAATGAAATTCTGTGATTTGCAACGACATGGATGAACAGAGAGGATATAATGTTAAGTGAATAAGCCAGGCACAGAAGAACAAATACTGCATGTTCTCACTCACATGAGGTGTCTGAAGAAGTTGCTATCATAGAAGTAGACAGTAGAATAGTGGTTACCAGACACTGGGGTGGGGGTCAGGAGGAAATGGGATACAAAGTCACAGTTAAATGGGAGAAATAAGTTCTAATGTTTTATTGCACAGTAGGGTGACTATAGTTAACAATACTGTATTGTTTATTTCAAAATAGCTAGAAGAGAAGACTTTGAATGTTCTTATCACAAAGAAATGACAAGCATTTGAAGTGATGGATATGCTAATTACTTTGTGTAATAATTAATTACACAATATATACTTGTATGAAAGCATTACACTCTACCCATAAATATGTACCATTATTATGGTCAATTAAAAGCGAAAGTTAAGGCTGCACATGGTGGCTCACACCTATAATCCCAGCACTTTGGAAGGCTGAGGTGGGAGAATCATTTGAGCCCAGGAGTTGAAGACCAGCCTGAGCAACACAGTGAGACCCCATGTCTATAAAAAGAAAAGAGTAAAAATGGCTCATGCCTGAAACCCTAGAACTTTGGGAGGCTGAAGCAGGTGGATTGCTTGAGCCCAGGAGTGTGAGTCCAGCCTGGACAACATGGCAAAACCCTGTCTCTACAAAAAAATACAAAATTAGCTGAATGTGGGGACGCATCCTTATAGTCCCAGCTACTCAGGAGGCTGAGCCCCGGAGTTTGAGGCTCAGTGAGACGTGATTGCACCACTGCACTCCAGCTGGGGTGACAAAGTGCGGCCCTGTCTCAAAAAAAAAGATTAGCCAGGCTTGGTGGCATGTGCCTGCAGTCCCAGCTACTTGGGAGGCTGAAGTTGCAGTGAGCTGAGATTGTACCGCACTCCAGCCTGGGTGACAGAAGAAAACCCTGTCTCAAAAAACAAAAGTTAAAAAAAAAAATTAAAAAGAGCGTGGTACTGACTTAAACTAGTCCAGTAGAACAGATAGTTAGTTTTCAGAAGCTGACCTGTCCGTATAAGGAAACTTGAGTTCTGATAGAGACGGGAAGGCAGATCAGTGGGAAAAGATGGACGCGTCAATAAATAGTGCTCGGACAAGAGGTTATCCTTGTATCCCAAGAGGAAAAATAAAATTGGATCCCTATATCACTCCCTACTCAAAAATCAATTTCTGGTAGATTGTTCTGTTCTGTAAAACACAAATACATAAAACATTTAGAATACTATGTGGGAAAGTAGCTTTAAAATTCCAGAGTAGGGAGGTCTTAAATAAATACAAAAGAATATGAATCCTAAAGTAAACACAAATAAAATGAACCACAAAAGAAAAGATGGATACATTTGACTCCATTGATATTAAGGACGTATGTTTAACAAAGAAAATACAGAATGAGAAAAGACAAGCTACCTAGTAAGTAACTTACACTTACTAGGGTAAGAAATCTGCACATAGACAACCAACATGGATTAGTGCACAGAACAGACTTCACAGTCCCTCCCTTGAATCAGTAAGACTAAAAACTTGATAGCAAAATCACACTCACACATACACACACACAAAGATAGGAACAAGTCTGTCATAGAAGAGGAAAGAGGAATGAGCAAAACATAGGATCAGTTGTTCAACCTCATTAGTGATTTGAAAAATGCAAATTAAAATCACGAGACACCATTTCACACATACCAGATGGGCACCCATTTTGAAGTTAGACAATATTCAAATGTTGACAAGGATTCTAAGCAACAGGAGCTCTTATTCATTGCTGGCAAGACTGAAAATTGGTGCAATTTTGGAAAATAATTTGGCATTACCTAATAAGGTTAGAACAAATACATACCCTACAAAGCAGTAACTCTGCTCCTGGGATGGTCCCTCGACCAGCGGCATCAGTATCACGGGAACTTGTTAGAAATGCTAATCTCCAGCCACTAGACCTACTGAGCCAGAAACTCTAGGGCTGGGGCCCACCAACCTGGGTTTCAGCAAGCCTTTCAGGTGACTCATGCACATCCGAGTGTGAGAACCACTGCTTTTGAGAAATGTTTGCAGGTATGGGCACCAGGAGACGTGAACAGCAATGTTCACAGCAGCACTTTAGAGAAACCACAAACTGGAAAGTGTGATGTCCTTCAACAGTGGAAAGGATAGTTATATTATTTTAGATCAGAGAATAGTGAAAGGAAATGAACTATTATTACACTTATTTGCATGGTGAGTATCACAAACATAAAACTGAGTGGCAGAAGCATGTCACAGGGACATAGATGTACTACAATTTCATGACATAAAGGTCAAAAACAACTCAACAATAACCTTTTAGGAATATGCTCCTATGTGGTACCCCATAAAGAAAAGCTAAGGGGCTGCTTTCCACACATCACACAATTCAGGGTCTGTTTATGGGAAGGAAAGAGGACACACTTGGGCATCAGGGGACTGAGTTTAAAGGCAGAGGGAATACTCTATTTTTTAAGCTAGGTGGGAGGTACACTGCTGTTCATTTTACTATTTTTTAAAAACAGTATATACTTAAGCCGGGCGCAGTGGCTCACGCCTGTAATCCCGGCACTTTGGGAGGCCAAGGCGGGTGGATCATTTGAGGTCAGGAGTTTGAGACCAGCCTGGCCAACATAGTGAAACCCCATCTCCACTAAAAACGCAAAAATTAGTCAGTTGTGGTGGTGCGCGCCTGTAGTCCCAGCTACTCGGGAGGCTGAGGCAGGAGAATCGCTTGAGCCTGGGAGGCGGAGGTTGTAGTGAGTCGACATCACGCCACTGCACTCCAGCCTGGATGACAGTCAGACCCTGTCTCAAAAATAAATAAATGAAATATAAAATAAAAATAGTATATGTTTCTATCCTATTGTGGGACTAAAAGTCTCCATCACAGCAGATGCAGGATTGCGTTATGGAGCAGTGGACGCAAAGGCTGCAGCCAGCCTGCCGAGCTTGAGGCCTGAGTCCGAGGGTCTGGCTGTGAGCCCCAAGTTGGTCTGGCCCATGCAGACTGGCCACCAGCTTGCATACTGATGGGGACAATTCTGGATCTTCTGGCTGAGTGGGACTTTGAGGAAACACAGAGTCCCACTTCTGCCTGTCCACCCTGGGCATCAGCGGGGTCTTCCCTTTTGCTCCCTGACTTTGCTGGCCCCTCCATGTCTCCTCTTCTCCCAGTAGGATAAGAGCTTTAGCTGGGGCCTGAGTGGAGGATGGAAGCCAATTGCCAATTTATGGGAACTTTTATAATAATGCAGTTTTATTGTGTATGTCTTGTATCTTTATATATATATGTGTGTACACACACACATACATATAACACAACAGAGAGAGGATGTTTATTGTTGTGAGTGGTAATTTTTTTTTTTTGAGACAGAGTCTTGCTCTGTCACCAGGGTGGAGTGCAGTCATGCGATCTCGGCTCACTATAACCTCCACCTCCCGGATTCAAGGGATTCTCCTGCCTCAGCCTCCTGAGTAGCTGGGGACTACAGGCGCCTGCCACCACACCCAGCTAATTTTTGTATTTTTAGTAGAGACGTGGTTTCACCATGTTAGCCAGGATGGTCTCGATATCTTGACCTTGTGATCCACCCGCCCTGGCGTCCCAAAGTGCTGTGATGACAGGCAGCAGCCACTGTGTCCGGCCATGAGTGGTAATTTTTAAAAACTATTTCATTTACATGAGCATTTAGGAAAGTCATCTATCTTTATAAAAAATTCTTTTAACAAATATTTCCCTAAAATAATGACAGGTGGTCATTAGGTCTTTCAGCCATATGACAGAGACTTAGCCTCTCAGTGATCAAATCCACCACTCTGGTGGCTGTGTGGAAGGTGGGTTAGGGAAGGCCAGGCTGAAGTATGGCCCTAGGAGGATGCCCCCTGGGACTGCGGCTCTCCAGGTACACGGATGCTACTGTCTCTGGGAGTCGCAGTTAGGCAAGTGCTGAGAAACATGATTGTATTCATCACCAGTGTCTCCCACGGCCTACTGGACTGCCCACAGTTTCATTCCGTCGCAGTGGCACAGAGCATAGGAAAGAGCTGCAACTCTTTTGGAGCTCAGGAAGGGTGCCCTCCTTTCGGGATCCACCCATCCTTCAAGACTGAATCCGCAGCAGGTATGTCTGCAAGGACTGGGGCTGACCCCACCAAGAAGGAGGTAATGAGTCCTCTTAACAAAAGACCTTCCCCAGCAGCCTTTTTCAACCACAGTAGGCAACTCAGAGATCCTACCATCTGGGCTGTTAGCAGATCTCAGTGTCAAATGAGCAGGCTTCTCAGGGGAACTTCAACCAGGCATTGTTTTTCAGGAAAGGCTCATGTTTGACAGGAAGAGAATGGTATGTAAGTTCCCAGGAGCACAGGGTTGGGTTCCAGGGTCAGGACACGAAGCAGGGCATCCAGAAGAGCAAAAGGGACTGAATGCTGCAGCCCTGTATGTTCCCGACTCTCAGAGGGATAGACCCTTCCCTGCTGCGGCTTCCAGCTCCCACCAGGCAGAATGTGCTGGGCAGGGAACGACTGTCTTGTTCAAATTGTTCCCAAATCTATCTCTGAGCACACTTCCTGATTTGAAAGGAGGATGGGAGAAGCTGCCTCCACAGGAGATCTGGAAGGATGCTTTGCGCCTCCTCACTTATCCCACCCGGGCAGCTTTGAAAATGCTGCGTTCTTACCAGGAATTATCAGCGGACTCAGTCATAGAGTTCTGGACAGCTTAGGATCCTCTGGGCCTCGATTTCTCGATTTCAGCAGGAAGATAGTTCTTTTGTTATCATTCTTTAAAAGAATGGAAAATGTAATACTGTGTTTCCATGGAGGCCTCTAAAGAAAGATCACTCTCCTTTAGAAGAGCATCCAAGAAATTATGCTCAAACAAATCTTCTTTTGGCAGGCCATCATTTAATCAGCTGAAAGATATTTATACCTGTGCTTATAATTCCGTGGCTTGTCGTGGGAATGGAGAGGAGGAAGTTAGGAATCAAATGCTCCCTCATTTTTCAGAGGAATGACTGGAAGACTCTGGGAAAAGATCCTAAATTGTTAGGTTTCATATTCATCCATCTTAAGTTCACTAGAAACAATAGTTTTCTCATTAATAAAAATAACCATAAAAATAGAGTAATAACAAGTAAGGACAGAGATCATGTCAATTAACTGTGAGGATATATTTGGTCCCTCCATTAATCAGACTGATAAAATAGTCCATAGAGCAGGTGCCTTAGTAGGAATTGTATAAATTCCTACTGAGCACTGGAATTGGTTTTTTTCCCTCACCTATCCTGATTTGCTTCCTTTTAAAGATCCATGTGCTCTTGAGCTTTCAAGCAATATAGCTATCAAAATGGTATCTGTGGGCCAGGCATGGTGGCTCACACCTGTGATACCAGCACTTTGAGAGGCCTAGGCAGGAGAATCACAAGGTCAACAGATCGAGACCATCCTGGCCAACATGGTGAGACCCTGTTTCTACTAAAAATACAAAAATTAGCTGGGCACAGCGCCATGCACCTGTAATCCCAGCTACTCAGGAGGCTGAGATAGAATAGCTTGAATCTGGGAGGCGGAGGCTGCAGTGAGTCGAGATTGTGCCACTGCACTCCAGCCTAGTGACAAAGTGAGACTCCACCTCAAAAAAAAAAAGTTATTTGTTAGGTGCAAAGGCCTGGGCCATGGCTGCTCAGAATCAAGAGGGTTTGGGGGAGGTGGAATTAGGATGCTGTATGAAAAATTTACCCATAAAATACTGGCATGTGCTCCAAAATGATGCCCCTGGAAGTCTGTGCCACCCAAGGAGACCTGCACTTCCCGAGGCTGAGTACGCTCAGCTTGTTAAATACCAGGACACATAGAGAGAATAAAGTTTTAGGGGTTCCTTTGGGATATTTTCATGCACCAAGTATTTCTGAACAGGGTAAGCCAGAAAATGTCTCAAGTCTTCTAGTGGCAAAATGAGGATATGATTATCTGCCTTTTATTTGCCATAGAACTCCTAAGATTCAGGACCGATTTTCAACAAAACTACACAATGGGTGAAGCTGGTATTTGAAATACAGCCACTTCAAACTAATCATCCAATTTACCAATGGGTCAGGCCCACTCCTCAGACACCCCCACTTATGAGCCACCCCGCCCTATTACACTTACTTAATACGGCAGAGCCTTATGCTAGCTAATCTAATGAATGACTTCATGCCTGCACAGAGGAGGCCAGCTGTGACTGTCAGGATACATTGTGCTACAGATGCCAAGCCTCTGAGTCTGCTAGATGGCACAATCTTGAGGGGCAGGGACCATGTTTTATTTACATTGCTCTTTAACCCACCTAACCCATATACAATACATGACTAATTAATTAAGCATGCAAATGAGTCTACAGAGAAGTATATGTCCTATAACTGCTTTAGCTAAGCTAGGTAGCATTTCTGTTATGAAATAGTTCAGATTTCCAAATATGTGTATATTGGAAGGTATATAGAATGGCAACGATCACTATGACTTAACCAAACTTCAGAGCATTACTTTACCTTAAAGAACACAGGTAACCACTGTCTGAGTTTTCTGTTAACCAGTGCCTCACTTTTCTCTCTCTCTTTTTTTTGTTTTTTATTAAAGACAAGGTCTCACTCTCTTGCCCAAGCTAGAGTGCAACGATGTGATCATGCCTCACCATAACCTCAAATTCTTGGTCTCAAGAGGTCCTTCCACCTCAGCTTCCTGAGTAGCTGGGACTACAGGTGTGCACCACCACAACCAGCTAATGTTTAAAAATTTTTTGTAGACAAGCAGTCTTGCTATGTTGCCTAGGCTGGTCTTGGACTCCTGGCCTCAAGCAATCCTCCAACCTCTGCCTCCTGAAGTGCTGGTATTACAGGTGTGAGCCACCACAACCAGGCTGCCTTGCTTTTTATAGTTTCACCACATACGAATGTATTCCCAAACGATATGCTATGAAGTTGGTGTTGTTTTTGCTTTTTTTGAGACAGAGATTTCACTCTGTTGCCCAAGCTGAAGTGCAGTGGCTGAATCACAGCTCAATGTAGCCTTAACCTGCCGGGCTTGAGTGATCCTCCGACCTTAGCCTCCAAGTGGCTGTAAATACAGGTGCGCACCACCATGCCTGGCTAATTTTAAAATTTTTTTAGAAACATGTAGTGTTTCACCACGTTGGCCAGGCTGGTCTCAAACTCCTGGCCTCCAGCTATCTGCCCACCTCAGCCTCCCAAAATGTTGAGATTACAGGCATGAGCCACTGCACCTGGCCTGCTATCCAGTTTCGCTTGTTTTTGACCTTTTAAGTGAAATCACAGTGTATGTATTCGTCCTGATTTATGTTGTACTTTCTATATGTGACATCACCCACATTGATACACATAACTTCATTAATTTTCACAGCTGTATAGTATTTAATTATATGACTATATCCAATTTAGCCATTCTTCTATTATGAATACTTGGGTTGTCCAGACTTTTTGGTGTTATAGACAGCGCTCTCTGAGCAACCTCAGGAGTGACTCTTCCATCACATGCAGAGTTTCTCTAGTATATGCATTCAATGAAGTATCTGCACCTTTGACTTCATTTGATAATGTCCAGTTGTTTTCCAAAGTGGCTGTACTAATTTACAGTCCAAATAGTTCTGGATGAGAGTTTGTTTTACTCCGTATCCTTACAGGCTCTTGGGTGCTGACAAAAAGAAATTTTTTTACCAATTTGCTGGTTGTAAAATAGTTATCTTTTTTTTTTTTTTTTTTTTTATGAGACAGAGCCTTGTTCTCTTGCCCAGTTGGAGTCCAGTGGCGAGGTCTCGGCTCACTGCACCCTCCTCCTTCCAAGTTCAAGTGATTCTCTTGCCTCTGCCTCTTGAGTAGCTGAGATTACAGGCAGGTGCCACCATGCCTGGCTAATTTTTTGTGTTTTTAGTAAGGATGGGGTTTCACTATGTTGGCCAGGCTGGTCTCGAACTCCTGAGCTCAAGCAATCTGCCTACCTCAGCCTCCCAAAGTGCTGGGATTACAGATATGAGCCATTGTGCCCAGCCTCTTATTATGGTTTTAATGTGCATTTCCTGAAGCTTACCATCTTACGCTAAGTTTGAAAACTTTAAAACCTAAAAAAATGCAGAAGTCCTCTTTCTCTTGCTCAATCAGCTCTATTAAAAACTTCCTGCAAGCAGCAGGAATTCTACTGCATGGATGTTCACAGCATGAATCCCCACAAATAGGGCAGAACTTCTCAGGGTTATAAAATGAAGCTGAAGCTGCTGCCAGCACTGCTCTTATCAGCAGTGGCAGGCTGTATGCTGGACTGAGAATGAAAGCCTTGCTGCTTCCAGAACAGAAGACGGGCATGAAATGGCTGTACACACTCCCATCCCTGCCGGAAGCTTATGGCCTAGAAGATATAACCACTCACCCACATGCTGAGGGTTAGTCTTAGGAGGATGGAGGGATTCCCTGTGGAGGCTTCTGTTTTAATAGCAACTTCCCAGCCTTCTACAGATTGAAGGCTGCCTTGCATGAGAACGGTCCCACCTAATCCAGTATGCATTTTGAAAAAGGAAGGAACAGAAGGCCCTTCAGTAAAGATTAGAAAATAAAACCCAGCCGAGTGCAATGGTTCATGCCTGTAATCCCAGCACTTTGGGAGGCTGAGAAGGGTGAATCACCTGAGGTTAGGAGTTCAAGACCAGGCTGGCCAACATGGCAAAAGCCTGTCTCTACTAAAAATACAAAAAAATTAGCCAGGTGTGATGGCGGGTGCCTGCAGAGACCTACGAGGGAGGCTGAGGCAGGAAAATTGCTTGAACCTAGGAGGCAGAGGTTATAGTGAGCTGAGATCACGCCACTGCACTCCAACCTAGGGGACAGAGCAAGACTTCGTTCCCTCTCCACCAAAAAAAAAAACAAAAAAAAAAACAAAAAAATCAAACCTTACCTCACACATCCCCTGTTTTAGAAGTGGGTGTTTATGGCTGTGCTGCCAGGTCAGCAGCCACTGCCATGAGGCTACTGAGACTGAAAAACCGAACTTTTAAATTTGTTAAATTTTAATTAATTTAGAAACTAAAGCAGAATAAAATATTTTTCTGCTAAACACAACATTATTGTTTTGGTAGTGCTACACTGCACTTTAGCCATTGAAAATTTAGCATCTTTGAGATATTCTCTAGGTATACAATATGAACTTTTAAATATTTAGTATAAAAATCACCAATTTTTGGCCAGGCACGGTCGCTGACGCCTATAATTCCAGCACCTTGGGAGGCCAAGGCAGGTGGATCACTAGGTCAAGAGATCGAGACCACACTGGTCAACATGGTGAAACCCCATCTCTACTAAAAATATAAAAATTAGCTGGGCATGGTGGTGCACGCCTGTAGTCCCAGCTACTCGGGAGGCTGAGGCAGGAGAACTGCCTGAACCCAGGAGGTGGAGGTTGCGGTGAGCGGAGGTTGTGGTGAGCCGAGGTTGCGTTGAGCCGAGATCACGCCATTGCACTCCAGCCTGGGTAACAAGAGCAAAACTCCGCAAAAAAAAAAAAAAAAAATAATCACCAATTTTTATATTGTTACATGTTAAAATAATCATATTTTGGATATACTGGTTTAAGTTAAATATATTGTTAAAATATTTATCTGCTCCTTTTCATTTTTTAAAGCAGCTACTAAAAAATTTAAACCTACATATGTGGATGACATCAGGCAAGATGGTGGCATAGGAAATATAGGACTCTGTCTCCCTATCTAGATAATTACACTGGCAGAATCTGTTTGATGTAACTATTTTGGAACTCTGGAGTCTATTCAAAGGCTTGCAGCTGCCAGAGGAAGGCTTGGACAGTAAACTGCAATTAATTTTGGTCAAATGCTCTTGGCACGGTAGTGGCTTTCCATTCCCTTTCCAGCTCCGTGGCAGTCAGTCATGCACGTGTACCTGGTGTAGCTTGCACGAAGCTTGTGGAAGTTAGAGAAGGGAATAAGGACCTTGCCTTCCACATATCAGGGATCTGTGTTCTGAATGCTGCTTCTGATCATGGAGGTGCAGACATAGAGGCAGATGCCAGTGTTGCAACCCCACCATCTGAAGTAGCTTTCAGAGTATTTAAAGACTGAGAGCCTGTTACTTCCTGTCCTCTTGGTTTCTCCCTCTTTTCCCTTTTGGGAGGCACATTTGAACAATGGAACATCAAAAAGCAGCTGCATATACAGGGAATTTAGAAAGCCACTACATACATCCAGGGAAAGATTTAGGCTCAGAAAAGACCCAAGAAGAGCTTAAATTTACACCTTGAATAGATGCCTGGCACAGTCACTCTTCTACACTAAGAAAAGCAACAGCGAAACCCAGCAAACCGTGGAGAAGAGGAGACTCTGGTTTCCAGAATTGCCAAAATATAAAATTCAAATGTCCAGTTTTCAACAAAAAATTACAAGGCATACAAAGAAACAGGAAAGTATAGTCAATTCACAAAGCAAAAAATTAAATCACCAGAAATAGTCTCTGAGAAAGACCAGATAGTAGAGTTACCAGACAAAGGCTTTAGGACAACTGTCTTAAAGATGTTCAAAGAGCTAAAGGAAGAGGCGGACAAAATAAAGAAAATGATGTATGAACAATACGGAAATATCAATACAGAAATATAAAACATAAAAAGGAAAAAGAAATTCTGAGCCAGGTGTGGTGACTCATACTCATGCCTGTAATCCCAGCACTTTGGGAGGTGGAAGTGGGCAGATCACCTGAGGTCAGGAGTTTAAGACCAACCTAGCCAACATGGTGAAACCCCATCTCTACTAAAAATACAAAAATTAGCTGTGTGTGGTGGCACACACCTGTAATCCCAGCTACTTGGGAGGTTGAGGCACAAGAATCACTTGAACCCGGGAGGTGGAGGTTGCAGTGAGCTGAGATTGAGCCACTGCATTCCAGCCTGGGCACAGAGTGAGACTCTGTCTCAAAAATAATAATAATATTTTTTTGGAGCTGAAAAGTACAATAACTGAAATGAAAAATTCATTAGAGGGATTCAAAAATATATTTGAGCAGGCAGAGGAGAAAATCAGTGAATGTGAAGAAAGTAGAATTGAAATTCTCACCTAAGGAACAAGAAAGAAAAATATATTAAAGAAAAGTGAACAGGTCCTGTGGATAAGATACCATAAAGCCGACAAACACATGCAGTATGGGAGTCACAGGAGAAGAGGGAGACAAGCAGCATAGACATTATTTGAACAAATAATGGCAAAAAAATCCCAAATTTAATGCAATTTAGTGTTTATATTCTTGGATGAATATAAACACAAAGATATCCACATCGAGACACATTCTAATAAACTGTCAAACACCAAACACAGAGAGAATCTTAAAATCAGCAAAACAGAAGTCATTCATTGCATCAAAGGATGCTCAAAAAAAATTATCAGCATATTTCTCATCAGAAGTCTTGGAGGCCAGAAGGCAGTGGGCTGATATATTCAAAGTGCTGCAAGAAATAAAATGGCCAACCAAGAATCCTATATCTGGCAAAACTGTCCATCAAAAACGAGGGAGAGATTAAAATATTTTAAAATAAATAAAAGCTGAGCGAGCTTACTGCCACTAGACTAACTCTGCCAGAAATGTAAAGGGAGTCCTATAGGTTGAAATGAAAGGATGTCAGGCTGGGCATGGTGGCTCATGGCTGTAATCCCACCACTGTGGGAGGTTGAGGCTGGCGGATCATCTGAAGTCAGGAGTTCAAGACCATCCTGGCCAACATGGCGAAACCACATCTCTAATAAAAATACAAAAATTAGCTGGATGTGGTGGCACACACCTCTAATCCCAGCTACCCGGGAGGCTGAGGCAGGAAAATCGCTTGAGGGGGAGGTTGCAGTGAGCTGAGATCATACTACCACTGCACTCCAGCCTGGACGAAAGAGCAAGACTTAATATCAAAAAAAAAAAAAAAAAAAAAGAAAGAAATGAAAGGATATGAGACATTAGATCAAGGCATATGAAGAAATATTTCCAGCAAAAATAAATACTTGGGAAATTATAAAAGCTACTATTATTGTAACTGGTTTGTAACTCCAGTTTTTGTTTTTACATGGCTTAAGAGACTAATGCATTAAAAAACAATTATTAGTTTATGTTTTTGGACACACATTACATAAAAATAGAATCTTGTAGCATTAATAACTTAAAGGGGCTGAAGATGAAGCTGTATAGAAGTAGTTTCTTTTTTTTATTTTTATTTTTGAGACAGAGTCTCACTCTATCACCCAGGATGGAGTGCAGTGGCATAACCTGGCTCACTGTAACCTCCACTTCCTGGGTTCAAGCGATTCTCATGCCTCAGCCTCCCAAGTAGCTGGGATTACAGGTGCGCACCACAATACCCAGCTAATTTTTGTGTTTTTAGTAGAGATGAGGTTTCACCATGTTGGCCAGGCTGGTCTTGAACTCCTGACCTCAGGTGATCCACCTGCCTTGGCCTCCCAAAGTGCTGAGATTATAGGCATGAGCCACCACGCCTGGCCTAGAAATTGAGTTTCTATATGCTATTGAAGTTAAGCTAGTATAAATCCGTCTCAAATTCTTCTAAAAAACTGAAGAAGAGGAAACAATTGTTTTTTCTCTTTTTTGAGACGGAGTCTCACTCTGTCACCCAGCCTGGAGTGCAGTGGTGCAATCTCAGCTCACTGCAATCTCTGCCTCCCAGTTCATGTGATTCTCCTGCCTCGCCTCCTCAGTAGCTAGGATTACAGGTGTACCCAACATGCCCGGCTAATTTTTGGATTTTTAGTAGATACGGAGTTTCACCATGTTGGCCAAGTTGGTAGAGGAAACAATTTTTAAGTCATTCTATGAAGTCAGCATTGCCCTAATACCAAAGCCAGACAAGGACACCACAAGAGAAGAAAAACACAAACCAGTATCACTTATGAACACGGATGCAAACATGCTTAACAAAATACCAGCACACCAAATTCGGCAGCAATCAAAGGATTATGCACCATGACAAACCTGGATTTATTCCTGGAATACAAGCATGATTCAACATATAAAAATGGATCATTGTAATACACCACATTAAAAGAATAAAGGACAAAAAGCACATGATCATCTCATTTTCTGCAGAAAAAGAATTTGACAAAATTCAACGCCCTTTTATGATAAGAACACTCAACAAACTAGGAATGGAAACTACCTCAATGTAATAAAGGCAATATATTTTAAAAAACCCATAATTAACATTATACTTAATGATTACAGATTAAAAACCTTTCTTCTAAGATCAGGAACAAGACATCCCTGTCTTCACCATTTCCATTCAACACTAATGGAAGTCCTAGCCAGAGCAATTAGGCAAGAAAAGAAAAGGCACTGAAATTGGAAAGGATGAAGTCTCTGTTTGCAGACATGATCTTAATGCAGAAATCTCTAGAGATTCCACATTTTATATCCTCTGTAGGCTAGGCGTGGTGGCTCATTCCTGTAATCCCAGCACTGTGGGAGGCTGAGACAGGCAGATCACGAGGTCAAGGGATTGAGACCATCCTGACCAACATGGCAAAACCCTGTCTCTACTAAAAATACAAAAACTAGCCAGGCATGATTGTTCGTGCCTGTAGTCCCAGCTACTTGGGAGGCTGAGGCAGGAGAATTGCTTGAGCCCAGAAGGCATAGGTTGCAATGAACCAAGATCTAGCCACTGCACTCCAGCCTGGGCAACAAAGTGAGACTCCATCTCAAAACAAACAAACAAAACAAACAAATGAACAAAAACCTCTGTAAAAACTAATACATTCAGCAAAGATGCAGGATATGAAACGTGCAAAAATAAGTTGCATTTCTATACACTAAAAATGAACCAAGTGAAAAGGAAATTTAAAAAACAATTCTACTCACAGTGGCATTAAAAAGAATAAAATATGTATGAATTAACCATGAAAGGGAAAAACCTATAAACTAAAAACTACAAATGTTGCTGAAAGCAATTATAGAAGACATAAATAAATGAGGATACATTCCATGTTCATGAATTGGAATACTTATTATAGTATTGTCAATACTACTCAAAGTGATCTACAGATTCAATGCAATGTTTATTGATATGGTTTGGATAATTGTCCCCTCTAAATCTCATGCTGAAATGTAATCCCAATGTTGGAGGTGGGGCCTGGGGTGGGGGCGGTATTTGGGTCATGAGGGCAGATCCCTCATGGCTTGGTACTGTCCTGTGACAATGAGTTCTTGTGAGATCTGGTGGTTTCAAAGTATGTGGTACCTCCTCCTACTCTCCTCATATGAGACACTGGCTCCTCCTTTGCCTTCAGCCATGACTGTAAGGTTCCTGAGGCTCTCACCAGAAACAGATGCTGAAGCCATGCTGGCACAGTCTGCAGAACTGTGACCCAATTAAACTTATTTTCTTTATAAATTACCTAACCTTGGATATTTCTTTATAGTGACACAAGAATGGTTTAACAGACCTATCAAAATCATACTGAAATTTCTGTAGAAATAGAAAAATCCATCCTAAAATTTATATGGAATCTCAAGGGACTCCAAATAGACAAACAATCTTGTAAAGAAATCAGAAGTCTTGGTTGGGTGTGGTAGCTCACGCCTGTAATCCCAGCACTTTGGGAGGCTGAAGTCAGTGAATTGCCTGAGCTCAGGAGTTTGAGACTAGCCTGGGCAACATGGTGAAACCCTGTCTCTACTAAAATAACAAAAAATCAGCCAGGTGTGACAGCATGTGCCTATAGTCCCAGCTACTTGGGAGGATGAGGTAGGAGAATCACTTGAACCTGGGAGGCAGAGGTTGCAGTGAGCTGAGATTGGGCCACTGCACTTCAGCCTGGCAACAAAGTGAGACTCCATCTTAAAAAGAAAAAAAAGAAACGAAACCAGAAGTCTCACATTTTCTGATTTCACAGTTTACTTCAGAGTGACAGTAATCAAAACAGTGTGGTACTGGCATAAAGGCAGACATATAGACCAATGGAATAAAGTATAGAACCCAGAAATAGATCCATACTTATATGGTCAAATTCTAACAAGGGTGCCAAGATAATTCAATGGAGAAAGGACAGTCTTTTCAACAAATGGTGCCAGGGAAATTGCACATCTACATGTAAAAGAATGAAACTGGACCTTAGCTAACACTAAATACAAAAATTAACATGAAATAGATCAAAGACTTAAACGTAGGAACTAAAACTATAAAACTCTTAGAAGAAAACACACAGGAAAGGCTTCAAGACATTGGACTTCAGAATGACTTTCTAGATCTGACATCAAAGGCATAGGCAACAAAAGAAATAGACAAACTGGGCTTCATAAAAAATTTAAAACTTCTGTGTAAAGTTCATTCAACTGAGTAAAATGACAATTCACAGAATAGGAGAGATTTGCAAACCACCTATTTGATAAGTAATTAATGTCCAGAAGATATAAATAACTCCTAAAGCTCAACAATAAAAGCAAATAACTCAATTCAAAAATGGGCATAGGATTTGAATAGATATTTCTCCAACAGTAATATACAAATGGCCAATAAGCACATGAAAAGATGCTCAACATCACTAGTCTTTAGGGAAAGGTAAATCAAGATCACAATGAGATACTATTTCATACCCCTCAGGATGGCTACTATAAAACAAAAAGTGTTGGTGAGGATGTGGAGAAATTGGAAACCTTGTGCATTGCTGAAGGGGATGTAAAATTGTTGCAGCTGTAGAAAACAATATAGCATTTCCTCAAAACATTAAACATAGAATTACTGGTTCCAGTAATTCCACTTCTGGGTACATACCGCAAAGAATTGAAAATAGTTTCAAACAGACATGTGCATACTCATGTTCATAACAGCATTATTCACAACAGCTGAAAGGTGGATACAACCCCAATGTCCATAGATGAATGAATGAATTTTTAAAAATGCAGTATTTAATAATGAAATATTATTCAGCCTAAAATAGGAAGGAGATTCTGACACATACTTCAACATGGATAAACCCAATAGGCCAGAAACAAAAGGACAAATATTGTATGATTGCCCCTATATAAGGTACCTAGATTAATAAATACATACTGACAGAAAGTAGAATGGTAGTGTTTTACACTATTCTTGCATTGCTAAAAAGAAACATCTGAGACTGGGCAATTTATAAAGAAAAGAGGTTTATTTGGCTCATAGTTCTGAACTCTTTATAGGAAGCATGGTGCTGGCATCTGCTCAGCTTCCACGGAGGCCTCAGGAAGCTTACAATCATGACAGAAGGCAATAGGGGATCAGGCATATCACATGGTGAAAGCAGGAGCAAGAAAGAGAGGGAGTGGTGGGGGAGGTGCCATACACATTTAAATGACCAGATCTTGTGAGAACTCACTATCATGAAGACAGCACCAAGCCATGAGGGATCCACCCCCATGATCCAAAAACCTCCCACCAGGCCCCATGTCCAGATTGAGGATTACAATTCAACATGAGATTTGGGTGGGGGCAAATGGCCAAACTGTATTAGGTGGTTATCAAGAACTGGGGAGGAAGTTAGTTTAATAAGTGCAGAGTTTCAGTATGGATGGTGAAAAAGTTCTGGAGAGGCATAGTGATGATGGTTATACAATAATGTGAATGTACTTAATACCACTGAACTGTACACTTAAAAACAATTAAAATGGGCCGGGCGTGGTGGCTCACGCCTGTAATCCAAGCACTTTGGAGGCCAAGGCGGGCGGATCACCTGAGGTCAGGAGTTCAAGACGAGCCTGACCAACGTGGTGAAACCCTGTCTTAAAAAAAAAAAAAGAAAAAAGAAAAAATTAAAATGATAAATTTTACCACAATAAAAATTACATATGTGCCTTTAATTATGTTTCTGTTGGATGGTACTGGTCTAGAAACACAACATATTTTATATTTAATTATGATTAGTGGTCATAATTCACAAATACCTTTTTTTTTAAATGCAAAAACACCCTTGGCAGGACTTATTTGAACAAAATCAGGTGCCCGACCTCTACTTAACTACTAATATGCTAATATAAAACCACACTGGCATAAGGCACACTAAGGAAGGGAGTCATTCTTACTTACAAGCTGCAGCAGGCACAAGGAACCAAATGGGCCACAGAGATACACATTAGGCTGGAGAAAGGGCCGACATTGATGTCAGCGTGGCAGATGGTTTCTAATGCCCACAGAGTTTAACAACTAATGGACACATGTCCAAGGTCAAGGGATAGGGAAGTATTTGAGCAAGGATATTTCAATAGGAACTGATTTTGTCATCATGCTACATGTGCATGATGGCATACAGTGATGCAACATGAAATACCTCTTTCTCACCCTCAAGTTTTGCTAAAAGAAGAAATTTTTGGCCTATCTCTACTCTCTGACTCCCTCCTCAAAGGAAGCAGAGTGACTTATCCCATTGGCAAATTTAGGAGAAGCCATGGAGGATGAAAATGCCTATCCCCTTTCTCTCTGATCAGCCTGTCTATAGGACAGACTGCTTTTACGTGCTGAGGACAGAAGCTGTCAAGTTTGGCCTGGAGGTCCTTTTCTCACTGTCTCCAAGACGAAGTCAAGTAGCTGCTGGCCTGGGTTTTGGGGTAAGTTTGCTTGCCCTGCAGGATAGATTCACTCTTACTTTCCTGCAGGGGAGCCTCCCAGGGCCCCACTTGAACACAGAGGCCCTAAGTATTAGAGAGCTTGACTGGTGCTGCAGATCCATGCATGATTTCTAATTCTCTTTTATGAACCTCAAAATCGACAATGTCGATTTCATCTGTCTGGCTTCTGTGTTTCATTTCTCAACTGATTCCCAGTTTGATGTGGAGAGAGAGGCATTAGGAATTATCCTTAAATCTCCTAAACGCAGTTTTCAAAACAGCAAGAACAAAAACAGCATAGCAGTATTTTGTGTATGGCTTCAAAAAATATCCATTTGATGAAGGCCAAGACATAAATTAAGTCATAGTTCTGTAAGAAAGTATTACGTAGAAGGCAGGTAAAACATTTTTGCAGGATTGCAAAGGCTCTAAGCTGAAGCATAGCCATCTGGAGTTACACTAAGAAGATTGGGCTGTGTCTGTGGCATGTGTGTGTAAACAACGCATGCCAAGCACTTGCTAGGTTCAGGTAGCACAGGAGTGCTTTCTTTAGCACTCCTTTTTGGAGGCTAAGTTAAACAATGTTGGGCTCTTTCTTAAACAGACTTGGGCTTTATATAGTTATGGGTGTTTGGAAGTTCTCCAATCTAATGATGACATCTGGTTGCAGGAAGGCAGATGTGTAAGAGCAGAGAGACTGTGAAATACAAACACTTTAGCAAATGTGGAATAATTAACAATATTTTTAAGGCATACCAGAGACCAGTTTCAAGAAAATAGCTAGAAGCTACTGCTAGGAAGATCCAGTCAATGATTTAAGGAGAAACTACTAAGGCAGAGAGGCAAGTAGTTGGAACACAGAATGTATCTTAGTAACAGTGACATTTCTCAATGGTAAATATGAACACAACCAGGGTGGTAAAACCACCCTTAACAATATAAAGCAATTGACAAACTTGAGATGGGATAAAACATTTTCTGGTAGTTGGATATTCAGATAGATTAGTGCAGTGACTAGGAGCCCAGTTTTCCAGTTCAAAAGAATAAATGGTGGAATGAGAGACAGGCAAGTAATATGTAATAGAAAATGAGATATTATTTCCACAATTTATTTTTGATGTTTGAAGTCCATAATTCTGTATCCTATGAGTAAATACAACCCATCTCTTTACTGTAAAGAGCTCAAGAGTATTGACTTTTTTTGACATAATTTAAAATGCCTCATACTTATTTCTAAAGAAATTACATTTTAAATGTTTCACTCAAGAATCTGAAGAAGAGATTTGATTTATTATCAAGATGTATGGGCAGAAAATCCTTTTCCTATCCAGTTAAGAAAATGTAGAAGGTATTCACTTGTCCCAAGAAAATCTCCCCAAGAAATGTATGTTAGGCTGCAATTAACACTAAGAGTAGGCTTCTTTAAATATTCCATATGAATTCTTCTTCCTGGCTCTGGGGCTACTAAAAGCAACTTTATTAATCATCAGAATGTGTATGGGATCATTGTCACTCAATGACAGGAACAGGAAGGCAGGCCAGCCTGATGCTGGCTATGCAAGGTTTGGGTGTGTAAGCCCCACCGTGCTCCGGAAGTCCTCCCCACCCAATCCCTACCCACAGGCACATTTTCATATGGTTCCATATTGTAAGCTGGTTCATTCCCCACCTACCACTTCCCAGTTCTGTTCCTTGGATCCAGAGCTGTTTTTCTTTTTTGAGATGGGGCCTTGCTGTGTTATCTAGGCTGGTTATGAACCCCTGGGCTAACGTGACCCTCCTAACTCAGCCTCCTGAGTAGCTAGGCTACAGGCAAGTGCCATCACGCCTGGCTAGAGCCTTTTTTTGTTGCTGTTTTCTTAGCCTACACTGTATCTTGCAATGTCTCTGAGTCTTTTCAGAGCTGGGCCTATCCTTTTACACTCACTCTACCCACCTGTGTCTTTCACTTCATCTCCATCTCCTGCGTGGCAGCAGCTAAGTTCTTCCTGGTGGCCATCTGCACTTCTTTCTGCACTCAGGATCTGCTGCTTGCTCTGACACCTTCTGTGTCCCTCTGTCATAACTTCCCATTTGCAATACATAGGGGGCAGCTTCTGTTTCAGATTGTGAGGATGAAAGAACAGTCTCCTCAAGATGCCCTGTTAGTCTTAGTCTTGGTGATTAGATCAATCTCTATCTTTATTTTCAGTCCCAGAACCTTCATCTCAATGTGCCCCGCAAGTAATGCAGACCAAATTAGGGGAAGGCAGGACACAAAGCTCTGAGACATGTCAGGAAGGGATGGGGATGAGCCAGTCAGCATCTTGCACAGCAAATGCTCACTGCTCCTTGCGGCATTTTTAATTAGTCAGAATTCTGAAACTTTGTATAGACTGAACCCATCTATCTTCATGGATTGTTTCACCTCAAACCATCACACAGTTCTTACATCTGAGAACTTTCTCCTTAGAATTATCACCTTAGTGTGATCTGAAGAGCAAGTCCCCCTCAAATCTGACCTACTTAGACCACACTTGCAAACACCTCACGCTGGAGGAAAGGCAGCGTGCCTGCTTCTTGGCTCTCAACCATGACAAATCCTAGGTTACCTTGGAAATGAGGCAGAAAACTGCAAAGAGCCTGACCAACTAAGCAGAAAGGAGGCCAAAGAAAGCCCAACTTCATTTATAACATAGGCAACATGATTTGATCTTATACAATGAAACAGAAACCGAGGAACAACTCTGGAAGGAAAATTCATGATTGTATAATCTTTCCAAAAACAAGTCCTTCGTGTTGTAAAACGCTAGCTATTAATTAAAGTGGGAAAATGCTCAAACCAAAGAGGTACACATCCTAATAGTATTTATAAACAGGTCCCTTTTGGGAATGCAATTCTTCCTTGGACCTGTATTTTGTATAGTTCTGACTCTGCTTTCATGATTCTGACATATTGCAGGATTAGGCCCTGGGTTTGCTTCATGACCACTCTTATTTTATGTCGATTACATTTTAATATTATCATTGTACTTTTAAATGCATATAACCTTCTGGTTATGCCTTACTATAAAGTGTTTTATCACCATCACTCTTTTTAAAAGAAGTACCAGAAATATACCTTTAATAACACAGCATTTTAAAAAGAGAATATGAGAACCAGAAGATAAAGAATATTTTGACAATAAGCCTAGTTTTATTCATTTTTTAAAAGAAAGATCTAAAAAATCAGGCCTGTGCTTGCTTTGGCAGCACATATACTAAAAAAAAAAAAAATCAAGCTTAAGTGGCATTTTACATTTTATAGTTTCAGTTATTTAATAGTTTTAACAATTACTTTACACAGAACCTCCGAATTGTCCACAAATACCATTAGTGTTAGGTACCTCATTTTGAAAAGGATATTTTTGATAAAGATGACTGGCTAAGAAATAAAGCAAGAAAAGAAACACCCAAAATGTGTACCCCAAGGTCATTCTGGAGGTATTTAGTGGACAATCTCTCTTGAATCCTAAGCAGGCTGGTCATGCTTGGCCCAGAATTCCTGAATAATGATTTGCCTCTAAAATTTCCCGAATAATGATTTGCCTCTAAAATTTCCCATAAAGTTTTGCAATGTTCCATTCATACCTATGACAGTGCAAAACCAATACTAATCCAGAAGCATTTTTCAGGTAATTTGAGAGCACATTTTTTAAACACAGTCTATGCACAATACAGTGATTAGGTATATTAGGGATAAAGAGCTTAACAAAACATTGCTGAAACATAATTGCTAGTCTGCATCAAATTAAAAAGACCACAGAAATATTTAGTATCATATCTTAGTTTCTATTAAATACTTTCAAAATGTATTTAACACTAAGAGTAATTAGTACAACAGAATTTGAATTCTTGATTTTTGTTCTGAAAATTTTTACTCTCAATATGTTAAACATGGAAAAATTTTGTATTAAATTATTCCACATGTAAACCATATGTCATTCATTCACATATTTTTCAACTTTACTTCTTTACCAAAAATCGTGTGATGTCTGATCCATGTTTTGATGCTAGAGATTGTCTTCTCATCTGGCTTCTTTCCTTAGCTTGTCTGGCAGTTCTCTAAAAGTTAAAAAATATGCATGTGCACATGTTAGCAAAAAAGCACTGGCTACCTGAGCTCAAAAATTCTTTGTATTGTTAGTGTGGAAATTCTACACAGTCACTACACACATTTTTGAGTGCTTTGCTATTAAAGAGATACCAAACCACAAGGCAGATACTCTGCAGCTCTGGCAACTCCGAGTTCCTATGTTCCTAAGACCAAAGTAGCAGAAGACATACAACTTGAGAGATGTCTTTCTACTCAGCGACAGAATGAATTTCTCATTTGGAGACTAGGGAGACCCTGATTCTCTCATCCAAATGGGAGTTCTTAAGGAATCTTGGGATTATCCAGAGTAGAAAATCTACCCACTTCCTATTCTCTGATCCCAGAGGCCATTTCCAACTCAACAGATGAGCTGGTGTAGAAAATAAAATGACATAGACCAGAACTGGATTCTTCCACTAATCCCACAAATAACATTTTTCATGACAATTTAAAAAAATAATTACAGAAAGGGCTGCATTTTCTTTGGCTATTTCTTAATTCTCTTATATGTCTTGAATTTGCAAATAACTTGCTTAGCTGAGAAATCAGATGACTTTTATTTCCACTTGAAGTCCATGTGAGGTGATCCAGGTGGAAAGAGTGAAGGACAGAAGAGAAGCTTACGGCTGGGTGCAGTGGCTCATGCCTGTAATCCCAGCACTTTGGGAGGCTAAGGTGGGTGAATCACCTGAGGTCAGGAGTTCAAGACCATCCTGGCCAACATGGTGAAATTCCGTCTCTACTAAAAATACAAAAATCAGCCAGGTGTGATGGCACATGCCTGTAATCCCAGCTACTCAGGAGGCTGAGGCAGGAGAATCGGCTTGAACCCACGAGGTGGAGGTTGTAGTGAGCCAAGATCGCACCACTGCACTCTAGCCTGGGTGACAGAGTGAGACTCCATACAGAAAAAAAAAAAAAAAAAAAAAAAAGAAGAGATGCTTACAACTAAAACAAATTACAAAACCCAAAAAGCCTGTCTATATGACATGATCTCATTTATGTAAAATGTTTTAATATAAAAATGTTTGTGAAAAAACTGTGGAATATAACATATTAAAAGAGTGGTAGGCTAGGCACAGTAGCTCATGCCTGT